>JAHZNC010000118.1:0-12413 GCA_027744095.1 Zhuqinia jingwanae
TTTTTTTATAAGTATATATATTCCATTTGACCTGTGGATATCTCATTCACCGTCATCATCATCATCGACATAATATCATTTCATACAAAAAAAATCTAGTCCAATTTATCCACTATTGTCAAAATCTCAAGCAATCTTGATGACGATGATTTGATGTTGTGACATCAGGTCTCACACAGTCAGAAAACACACATCGCATCAAAGTAGTAGTGTAAGTTGTCAGTTGTGCAATATAACTGGTGACCCATGATGACTGTTTCACACTTCCTTGGTGGTTTCCCATTTCGAAATAGCCAAGTTTATTTAATATTAATGTCTATCTGAAAAAAGGGTACTTAAAGGGAAAAAATGTCGATTGAAATTACAGTCGACTCACTGTCGATGATAAATACGACGTCACCCACTTGAAAAGACCTTGGAAAAGGAGATGCGACTGTCATAACACACAATGAGTCCTCAAAGAGCTCTAAAATAAAATAAATATTGCAAAAAAAAAGTTGGCTCAGAAGAATAATGTAAAATGATGATGTAGATAAATGAATGAAAGTAGAAAAGAGAATGAGAAGAAGAGGGAGAGAGAGAGAGATTCAGAGAGATGTTTGGTAAAAAGAAAAAGGACTCTCATGTAAAAACGAGCAGGAGGAGAGAATAAATGCTAAAAGTTACCTTTAAAAAAATGTTTAGGGGATTTCTGTATCTTGCAGTTGTACATGGTTGTAGTGGAAGCAGCAGGTATTTTAAAAGCTCAAAGGAGTCTCACGATCACACAAACAACAAACGTAAAGGTAACATCTCCAACAAACGTAAACCCTACCAACTGCATCTGTCATATTTTTATGCAATATTGTATTATGCTCTAGTAGTAGTAGAAGGAGACGTCGTGTCTCTTGTCCTTTTTGAGACTCGACTCTGCTGCTGCTCTGTACAAGTAGTAGTAAAACATAATGTATACCTATGTGTACACACACTATTATGGAGCTATTATTATTATTATTATGTGCATTATCTGCATCAGCTTTTCTGTTCCGTCGTCCGACCGAGAAGGTTCCTTGAAATCAGAAGTGAGGAGGATGAAAAATTGTATTTCTACTTTTTTTAAACTCTTAATAATAACAATGCTGCTGCAGTAGTAGTAGTAGTATTAGTATAATATGCAGTCAGTCACTTGATCATCATAGTGTTCTCTTCTACTCACGGTTTGTCCATGCTCATAGTAATAATGCGCACATTTTTTTATAATATGATGATTTTACATTTTCAAGAGTCTACTCCAAATGAAGTTTAAAAGATCCTCATCTCAATATAAAAAATACATCATGCACACACATGTACATACATACCTATCTAGATTTCAACATAAAACATTGTGAAATTATTCAATGTCTCTGGCTATATGTATGTATTTATACCTACACACATGTTGTTGTATTATTATTGGTTTGGTCTCCCTTTTAAAGATTCTCCTTTTCCACTTGAGTTTCACGGACGAACCTTGTCATCATCATCATCATCATCAAGTTTTGATCTTAATGGTTTGTAACTCTATAAAATGACATAATATGAGATACATATACATGTATGTATCTCTCTGCAGCTTATTATAAATTGTCAATCTATAACACAACATACAAATGAAAGGGTAAAAAACTGGGATTATTTCTGTTAACGTGTGTACATATGCGTGTATATAGGTATAATAGGTATATGTATAGTTTTTTTAAATTAATAATGCGCAACAGTAAGCAAGCAGAATATCAGCAAAAACTCTGACAATACTCAGAGGAAAAAAATTGAATGAATAAAAAAATCTTTACATTATATTGTTTGCCACTGCTACTAGAAGTGTACTTCTTCTGGAGTAAAAAAAACTTCAGTCGTTTTTATTATTATCATCATCATTGCAGACAAATTCAGGTGGTAGTTTTTCTATACGTATATTATATTCATAAACATGCACTACACACACTCTACACTCTAAAAAAATTTGGTTTAATAAGAGGACCACCATCGGTTTTAATCTCTGATAGATAAAAAGTAGTCGTGTCTTTTGACGATCTTGATTTGATTGTTGCGTTTTTTTCTTCAAATGGTACAAGAATGAATTATCACTCATTATTATTATCGTGTAGTCTTATGCATTTATTTGGTAGATAAATAGATATACGCATACATGTGCATACATGCAAGCACATATTTAGAAAACCATTGATGTGGAGCAGATAATCATTTGAGAATTGTTGAAATTTTATAATATTGAAAAAAAAATGTCATAGGCGCTTGTAAAAGAGAGAGAAAAATCAAGCTGGCAAGTTTGATCATCAATAAAAGAATAAATTTTCTATGAAAAATAGCATAATATTCTGATTCCAAATTTTTGTTGGGATAATAAATACCAATTGTATATTATAATTTGTCTATTTTAAGTCGTTTTGAAACTAGTGAGAACTAAATTTATGTATGAAAAATTGAACGAAATATATACAATTTTTTGTGAAATTTTGTGCGGAATAGTACTTATATTTAAAAATGAATATGCATTTATTAAAAACATGCATGCTATTTTGTTTCGCAATACAGATACACTACATCTTACATGAAAAATGAGCTTTCTACATGGTTGCATTCTAATTGGCACAGGTGATGAGCCACCAAAGTTGAATAAATAAATAATATGAAAAATATAATACTTTAAGTATGCTGCTATCTACTAATACACGCTTTTATGCAGATGCAGACAGAAAAAGATGAGGCGAAACCTTTGAAATGAGATCGACTGCCTGCCTGCTTTTAGATGATTAGATGATTACAGATGTATTGTTTACTTGTGTAAGAAGAAATCAAAATGCGAAAGAATATTTTTTATATATTTTTTTTACATTATCCACCTAAATACCTACAGAGGTATATATATGAATGGCTTGATTTTCATACCATTTTCCCTCCTGACATTGAGCAACGAGCACTCTGATCAGATTTCTCTCTCTCTCTCTCTCTTCATTTCATCTTTATAATAATGATGAGATGAGATGTACTTAATAATAATGATATGAGAAAGATGAGATGGTGGTTCGGCGATGACGGTAAATTAAATGAGATGCTCGTTCTCTCTCTTGATGTTTTGCTCTTTTGTTGATTGGAAATTGGGAGAAGAAGAAGAAGAGACCTGTGTTCTCCTTGTTCTTATTATTATTCATCTTGTGGAGCACTTTGGGTGTTCTTTCTCATTTTTATTTTATTTTGCCGATATATATAAGTTTTTTTGTCTTCTTCCGTATGCATCCTTACACTCTATCGGCTCTTTTTTTTCTTCCTTCATTTGCTGATTTCATGCTGGTGATAATGATGAACAAAGATGATGATGATGATGTGAGGCAAAAGAGTAAAATAGTTTATTTGAATCAAAGAGTATGCAATGGCCAGGTGTGCATATTGAATTAATATGCATGTGTCGCCTTAATCATGTAAACACAAATAAAATAATATATATCTTGAGCATTTTTTTTTAAATCAGGCTTATTGTAAACCATTCTGATCATCATCATCAGAACCATCTTTTTGATCATTTGCTTCGAAAAAATCAACCCTCTTCTTTTGCTGATTATTATTATTATTTAAGAAAAAAATAAAACGAGAGCTAGTTATAATGTAGTAATGTAAGCAAAAAAAGGTTGTGATTACACACACACACACACACACACAGAGCGATTTTGCTATGTTGGTGGTGTGAAGCCTTGCACCTTTTTCCTTTCTTCCCCCTAATTATCTTGCACCACCACACAGCTATCAGTCACTATCAGTCAGAAAGTAAACAAGACCGTATTAGAGAAAATAGGTATGCATATGTACAAAAAATATAATATGCGACCCCGCTACCAAAGTGCGAAATCATCCATCATCATCATCTACTACCATCATATATCATTATGTATATTATTATCCTACTTCATTTACTTCCCAAGAAATAACAATTCAGTGACATGAGAAAAAAAATGTGAGAACAATTTACACCGACATCAACAGAAATAATAATAGTAATAATAACAGCCTTAAAGAGAGAGAGAATGAATAACTACCATCACCAACACCATCACCACCGCCGCCAATGATGATTGAACTGAACGGCTCTGCTGTTGAAGTAGTTCATTTTCTACTTCAGAACACAGGAGAATCGTGCAGCAAGTGCATAACAGTCAGTTTGAGAGTTGAGACTGTCAGCCATATTATCAAAATCTGTAATAAACTGACTGACGTACATGAGTAATGAGCAATCTTTCTGGGGACGAGCAAAAAGGAATGAGAGAGAGAGCTATGAACCGCGGATACACAAGATACATTTATACTTCACTTCTTGCTGCTGCTGCAAAAGGGGTTCATTTTTATGTTAACGCACGCTCATTGCAACTTTCTATGTACTACTCGCAGCACATAACAACAACAGTAAAAAAAGATGTAATGATGATGATGACGATAATACATTGTATATTATATGTATCTGCTCGATTTTTCACGGACTATGCTCTTCTGCACACACACACACACACACACTCCACTTGTGTGCTCCACTACTCGTCAAGCTGCTGCTCTCGTTTTTTCCTTTCCTGATATTGGTTCACCACTTAACAGTATCATCATCCCAAAGGGCTTGGCAATGCAAGCTAAACCAACCAAAATGGATCAGCATAAAAAACGAAACTGTAGCAGAAGGCGATTTTGAAAAAGTGGATACTACAATCTTATAGCAAAGGGGGATGATCTATATAATATAGTCTTTTCGCATGCTATATAGTTCGTTGTCGTCGTGTCTATCATCATAAAAAAGCACGAATGCGTGCTGGCAGCAACAAAGTGTACAACGAACATATATAAAATGCATTGTTGTGTGTACGATGATGGTGGTGGTGGTGGCGGTGGATCGTAATGCCATGTTTCACATTTTTTTTTCTTCTTCTTTCGCTCCTGCTTTCATTTCACGATCATCATGGTTCGCTGTGTGTAGTAGTATACCAGTGCGATGTGATATGTTTGCGCAACTGCCAAGCTATAATCAAAAGAGAACAAAAAAATAAAAACGCTCATGAAATGTATGACTCTCTGCTCGCTCTCCTCTGGCTTCTGTCCACTTTACTGCAATGAAACATTCTTTTCCTTTAAAAGAAAAATAATATATAATAATAATAATAATACTATTACTATTTATTTTTTGCTCTTTATCATGTCCGTCCGTAGTAGTAATGTAGAGTGCATGACAAAAATCTAAGGCGTTCAAATAAATGGTTTTTTATTGTGTGTACTCATATTCTGCTTTAGGATTTTTTCGTTACTCACGAAATGCTGAGATTCATACTCAGGTAATAAGAAAAAAAATGAAAATTATTTTACTTTTGGGAGATCACCTGTATAGTAAGTATGTGCACTATGATGATATTATACGATGATATGATGATGATGATGATGGTGGTGGTGAGTCGCTAACCTCCTTGTTCTCTTCTCTCTCTCTCTTTTGGGCTAAATAAGATTGCAGAATAAGAAGAACAATATAATAAATGATACTATAGCCAAGAAGTACTACTATTAAAGCGGGATGAAACACGGTATGAAACTTTGATATATGAGTTCATGAGATCCCTGCCAGAACTTTGTGCTGCGCAATGTTTTAGAGAAAATATTTTTGTGTTCTTTTTTTTCTTGATACATGGCTTGTTGTGTGGAAGCAGTTTTTATTTTTCTTCTATACATTTAAAAAAAAAGTATATTTGAAATCATTATGGCAAAAATAATAATCATATTTTTCCAAAATGTTCATCTACTCATCATGTCACCATCATAATAATCATTTTTGCAGTTACTTTTTTTTGGTTGCTAGTTCGTGCTCTGATCTACAAAAGCCCTGAAGATGGACTCGAGAAAAAAAAAGAACAAGAGGAGGAGGAGGAGGTGAAGAAAAAAGTACACAAAGTTTTTTTTCTTCTTCTCTTCATCTTCTTCTCCTTCTTTTTCATGTGCTTTATTATACTTGGCGGCGTGGTATAGTCTTTTTTAGAGCTTGAGACTAGCTGACCGACGTGTTCATAATATAATAATAAATATGCACATATTATAACAGCTAGTACATCAACGGACACACATTACTATAAAAAGTGATGTTTTTATATATATACATACATATGTACATACATACATACATAATATGCACACTAGGCGAATGTATTATTGTGGACTAGACATGTACACTACTTATTTTTTTAGATTTTTTCTTCTTCTTTTTTTTGTGAAATCGTGATTTTGCACTTTGTACTTGTATTACTCTTAGGCTACATACCATACCACCTATACATTTGTGCATGTTATTCAAAGAAAAATATGCTTTTCCTTTAGTAGANGCATGTTATTCAAAGAAAAATATGCTTTTCCTTTAGTAGACGGCAAACAGCGCAAACTCATTTCAAGACGAAAAGGTGTAATACCAATTCTAATGATGAGAGTGAGAGAGAGAGAGAGAGGCTATAACATAAAAGCATTTTTGGTTGTTTATTATGACGATGATGATGATGATGATGTTTTTTTGGAACTTACTCTGTATATTATTATATAGAGCTTGTATAATATATATGTATGTATGTGTACAAGTGTATGCATATATACGATTAGATACAGACAAGAAGAAGAAAAAAAATTCAGACTGGTTGATAGTCATATTTGTGTTGTATGCACGTAAATGATTTTATTACATGCTCTTTCTTCGTCTTGCAAAGTTTATTTATTACTTGTGATGTAACCATTATAATGAACCTACAGCAAATCGAATGTGACTAGTTTTACTTGTGATGGTGGTGGTGGTGGCGATCTTGCTGCTGCTATAAATATTTCCATTATGTTCGTGTTAGCCATATAGTTCAGTTTTTTTCTTGACATGATGAAGAAAAAAACCTGAGTCTTCATGTAACTCGTATAAAAATGCATGTTTTTTTCTTATTCTTCTTCTTCTCCTTCTTCTTTTTATACCTTTGACGCTTGGATAGACACACAAGAGTATAGTATTCGGTGGGACCTCGTCAAAAAAATAAAATTCAAGGTGCTCTCTTAATCTGTCCTGTATATTAACTTATTATTACGTTATTACGCTGCTACGTTGATGGACATTACATTATTTGCAATATTTTTTTATGCTTCAATCATCTTTTAATGCCTGTAGCTAGCAAGCAAGCAGTATATTAGTATATGTATGTACCTAGTTTTATTCCAAGAAGACACCGTGTGCTCGTTTAGTGTGATTTTTTTTACTGGTTCCTTCTGCTGGCGTATTGTGTACAGATGGACTCTGGCCAGGGTCGGCATAATAAAATAGTAATATTATATAGCATAGCCACTATAGCCATCTTAGCGTATGTCTACGTAGGTATAACGTATATACCCTCAATTATAACTTGATCATGATCCAATAGAAGTAAAGCACGATCTGCGGATAATCCTATCTCGACCAATAAGTTTCTAAATGACGAAAAATACATTATCATCAACACAAATATAGGCAGTACTAGTGCTAGTTGTAGTAGTAGATGTAGTAGTAAAATGGATAATATATATATTATATTTAATGGTAATACAGATTATGTCAGAATGAGCTCATCTTCTTTCACTTCGCAACAAAAAAAATTATGCTCAACCTCCCTCCTTTTTAAGTTGGTTCGCTACCAGTTTCAAGGACTTTTCCTTGATTACTTCTTTCGTTTTGTATGATTAGAATTTTTACTCCACAAGTTATTACTTCACGTAAGCATCATCATCGGTAAACTATAAGCATCATCATCGGTAAACTATATTATCTCCTCAAGAAGAGAAAAAAATGTACATTGAAAAACAATTTTTTATTACTTTTGCAAATATAACATGAGAGAGAGATAAGGCGCAGCTCACATCACACATATGCATGACTTACATGAGGCATATTTGAGAGGAGAGAAGATTATGATAAAATAAAATTACGACAATAACTTTTCCATTTCCATACTAATAACTCAACGATACAGACGGACGGAGCGTAAAAAGGAGATTAAGTAGTAGCAGCCGCACAAGTCAGAAAAATAACCAATTCAAGCCAAACAAAGACTAATTTTACTGTTGAGTGAGAAGTTAAGAAAAGAAGGTATTGGTGTATATCATTTTTCACTGGCGCACATAACCAAATATGGTTACAAAAAAAAATTCGAAGAAGAAAAGTAGCGACAGATGCCGAAAATACTACCCCCTCATATTATACTACTTTTAACTTATCATCATCGTCGTCATTCGTCACATATACATAAACTTGACTAACCCCTTCATTTTCTATTCTTATTAACTGGTGATCTAGAACAACCGAGTTGTTTTGTCTTGAATTGTTAAAATAAAGTAATAGCATACCGCTAATGTTACAATTATACTAGATAAAGAGATGAATGAATCTTTACGACTACTCTATTGCATGCCCTATTTTCTGTGTTCTTTCTGCTGTTGCCTTTGCAGCCAACTACCTATGCGACAATTGTCTAATATTCATTTTAAATGTTTGTTAGTCGGCGTTGAAATTTGTAAAACAATTGTCGTCAAAAGTTAAAATGAAAATAGATTTTTTTGCAGTTTCCATTTCCATTAAAATGGTGTTTTTGTACCAAGTTTAATTCCTTTTTTTTATCCCAGGCAAGTATCCGTTTATGCAGCACAATGCAGAACACCAAAATGCAAAAATAAAACTTGTACACTTGTAAAAAATGTGCAGAGGTGTACATCCTATATTGCTTTGCATTTTGTACAAAAATTTCGACCGAAAGTTTCCTGTTTTTAGCGCTCAGATGATCTAGCGACTAGCGGTATATATTTTTTCGATCTTTTTTTCCTTTTAGCGGTAGTATAATAACTTATTATTGTATAGTAGTGTGTCTTCGTCGTGTGTGTGCATTTATTTTTATGTCGTATCTCACGAAAAAAATAAGAGCACAATAATTACATGCCATGAACTTTTTTTATTCACGTAAAAAAATCCCTTTTTGCCGCTTTATCCGCTTTTATCATCCGCAATATAAAACTCATCATCGTGTCTTAATCTATCTAATGGTATAATACACGTAGGTTTACATATACGTATATACGATAACTAGCTACTTTTAAAATGATAAAATGATAGTGGAATATCATGCGTCGCAGTTTTTGGTCCGTATTGGTATTATTTCCTGTTAGTAGATCCTCTACACAATAAAAATATATAAATGTGTGATAAATGTATTTTTTGAAGCTTAAAATGTAAAGTTTCACTTTAAAAATTAGCAAAGCCCAAATTCATTATATGTACCAGCATGATTTATGATTTTTCTTTACAAAAAAAACTTTATTTTTTTGGAGGAAAAAATAGAGGATATGAAAGAGCGCTAGATGATGTGTAATAATAATATTGTAGACCGCGTTATTGTATGTGTATGTGTGTGTCGAGCAGTGCAGTGCACCTTTCTCTCTTCTTCTCTTAATGGATATTTTTCCGCATTAAGGTAAATAATGATGTTGAATCAGTGCTGTAAAACGCATCGCTTTACAATTATTGTATTTACCCACAAAAAATATCAAACGATGAGATAGATGACAGTTACAGTTTGAAAGTAAAGCAGTTCAACGAACTAGTCTTTTGCTTGCGTTCAATTTTTTATTATTATTTTTTCTTCTTTTTTTCGGAGCTTTAAGAAGACAACATATTTAAATATAAATTTTTATTTTCATGATCAACAACAACACATTCCTGAGCCGACGAAAATACGAGAGAGGATTCCTATGTCGTCGTTCCGTTAGTTTTCAAGTGGCCGTGGTCACATAGCGAAGCGAAACAGGCAGATAAAATAGCTCAGAAATTTCATGTTCATTTTTTAACAATGTGTGGGAACTTGGTTTAGACACGGGCCTTTTGATGTGTTTGTACCCAGTTGAGAGCGAGCATAATATACATAGTGACCACATACACTAAAAGCACTTTTTTTAATACTTACACATACACACGGATCGTCCATGTCGGTATGTTTATTGTTGAGAGTGTGTATTTATATCTTGTGAAAAATTGTGACAATAACATTGCTGCACTCCTGCCAACAAATCTTTTTTCAAAGCAGGTTAATTGACGGTAATAGACAAAATGGAAGTTGTTTAAGTAATGTGCAGAGTCCAATTTTCTTTTTTCTTTTTGCTTTTTACCTTGCTTTTCGATTTATGATAAGTGTATGTATACCTACCTATCTAAATATAGAAAGTCTTCTTCTTTATCGGGATTGCGTGAATTGTTGTTGCAAGCAATTTATTTCATCCTATTTTTTTTACATGCAAACAATAATACATAGTGGTTCTGTTGTGCACAGTAGCAAAATATATGATGATGTACGAACACAAGAACAATAAAGGATGATGCCCTGGGAAAAAAATTAGTTGGGTTGCATCCTAGTATAATTAGACGACATTGAGCGTCATCATCATCTTCTTGGTTGTTGTGTGAGCATAAAGTATAAAGTAAGTATGTAATTCTTCTTCTTTTTGATGATGACGATGAGGATGATTGGATTTTGTGCAGGTATGTACAAAAACAACGTACACTTTTTATAGATGCTCGCAGTATTCACTCACTCACTCACTCACAATTACTATTTATCAATTGTCAGTTTGCCGAAGAATGGACTACTTGTATTGTATGGTATGTCATGGCATGTCGATCATAGAGGCCTTTGGGGTTCCATTTATCAATACTACGTTGGGTTCTTGTTGTTGTTACTTGAGTGGTGCATGAATATGATGTAGGTATATGCACATTTTTAAATGGAGAGATAGGAGAGATGTGCAATGTGCACATTTTTTCAATACATTCTTTAATTGGCATCCAAAAAAAGAAGAGCTTCATATTTTAAAAAATTGACAATAAGGCTACATAATTCCGTTGCTACTCTAATAAGATGAAATGTCAGAAAGATGAATGCTTGCATGCTCATGCATTCCTTTGAAAAATGGATTGCAATAATAATGATAATAATTCAAGCAAACAGAAACAAGACAATATAATAATAATGTAATAACAATATTATGTGTAGTGTGTAGCAGCACTAGAAAAAAGAGCAAATCAAGCAGAGAGAGAGAGAGAGAGAAGAATGAACAGGAGCTACTGCCGCTGATTAATAAGATTTTCGCTGAAAGCAAATAAAAAAATAACAAATATAATATAAGGAGCAAATAGATAATCACAGGACCAGAAACACTAAATAAATTGAATCTCGAGCTCTTAATTGGACTAGTTGCTCCAAGCCACTTGTATATAAACATACATACATTCCTACTCAAGATTTAAGGATACTAAATATTATATTTGTTCAATTTTTTTTGTAGAAAAAAAAGGAATCAAAATATTGTGTGCACATGGATTTTTTTGGCTCAATTTTTTATGAACAAATTACAAAAGTAACGTGTAGTATATATCATGATTATAAGGCAAAAAGACACACGCAACAGGATATTATAGTAAGAGCTGCAGGTGCATCTTGTCGCTCACATGCCAGTATGAAATATATTTTTTTATTGGATAAAATTTTTTTATAAGGAGTTCACTGTTGAAAAGTTATCAGTAATGGTGATCAGTATGCAACATAATAAAAGGACGTCGGTCAAAGAAGTAAAAACGGTTTGATATCTGTTCCTCTTATTCTTGTGCTGCTTCTGCTCCCGCCACGCCATGATCACTTTAAAAGAGCAACAGATCAGCAGCAACATCAGAAGTCAACAAGAAAAAAAGGAAAAGAATATATATAAAAAAATCATAGATATATATACTTTTGAAGAAAAAGCTTGCAATATTGTATTGTATCATCATCATTATTATTTTTTCAGTTTTTTTTATATTTTTTAAAGGAGGAGAAGAACGACGAATAAGAAGCAGGGCACATAATAATAATAATCATATGATGATATGATATGGTGGTGATCATTATTGTTATTACTACTTCTCAACTCAAACTCAACAAGAGAGATGAAGAATGGGGTAAAAAAAACCAGTTGATTTTTTGACCAAAAACTGGAAATTCTCTATTTACGACAATGACCATGTCTATCTACTTTTGCTGCCTGACTTGCACAAATGTTCATAGCCTTTCAAAAAAAAGAGAGAGAAATATCGCGAAGGATGATGAGTTGTAAGAACAAAAAGAAAACAGCAATAATTATTACTTTAAGTAAGCTTGTTCCTGATTTCAGCGCTCAACAAGCAACAAGCAACATAATATATATTTTTTTCCTGAATTTTCGTGAACAAAGTTTTCCACTTCAAGAGAAAGAGAAGCATGTTATAAAGAATTTAATGTATTCTCGGGAGATACCCTTTTTACAAGTAAAAAAAGAAGTGTGCATGTATCTATTTATCTACG
>JAHZNC010000119.1:0-19310 GCA_027744095.1 Zhuqinia jingwanae
CACAAGGGAACAACAGAAGTAATTTAGAAATAACCGTAAGGCGGTTCTTAATAAATGAAATATTTTTGATTGAATGACAGAATATAAATTTTAAAAACTGAAAACAATTCACTGTTGTCCCTAATAATATGATAATACATGAATGAAGTGCGGAATTTCGTGTTACACGACCCATGTATGTACACCTAATTAAAGTACAGCATATCTATGAAATATGTGGATTCTGGATGGAATGAAATGCGCAAATAAACGGGAGAGTGCAGAGGATAATGATATTATGTGTAGAAATATAAGCGTAATTCATGAGCACGTTCTACAGATCTACAGGTTGGTTAATAATTATGGCGTTGATGGCTTAAATATTTATACCTCGTACATAATAATGATACAGTTGACAGTATCAAAAAGCGCAAAATTTTAATGACGATGATAGATTCGTTGTTTTTGTTTATGATGCCTTCAAATGTTCGTACCCATTTTATGCAGTTATAAAACATAAACTGGTAGCGCCTGGCTCCAAGAAATAAATATGTTTGCTTAAATAAGCATACATATAAATATGGCTATTCTCGTACGTAAAAACTTTACCGTATTACCAAGTTTGGAAAAATATAACTATCTAATCATATTATTTAATGTTTTGTTTTACATAATATTATTGACTAGCATGAGATCATCATAATGGGCACAGCTCTCATGATTTGATCGCCCAACAACAAGATAATCTATTATATCTTATCCAACTACAGAATAGTATTGTATATTGTATCAGAGATGGGGTACATTGAAACTCCCAAAAAAATTCTCTCTTTGAGGAGTGTAGTGAGAGTGAGTGATTGTTTTCTCAAATTTATTTGCTTTTTACTTGTTCAAGAAATGATTTTTATCAAGAGTTACACAACAATCATTCAAATAATAGCCTCTTCACATAAAATTCATACTTGTTAAGTTATGACTCATCCAACAGAGCTCTCTCGCCCAACCAAAATTCACTTCACTTCGTACTCGATTGAAATCATATAGCATGTCGTAGCGAAAGCCCCAACTCGGCATGACACTTCATGTATTATGTCTACAAATGTGCACAAATCCACCCCTGTGCTTTTGTCAACAATTATTTTAAATGCATAATCCTGTGCTATTCTTGCTTACTTACGGTTCATTATTTAAACCTACAGGATTTATGTAGTACTAAAGACAACAACGACAACACTGACTTTATACTAGGTATTTGAGTTTTTGGCAGCGCATAATGTTAAATAAAATAAAGGATATGCCTAAGTATAATATAAATTTTATTTTGCTTAGATTATCAGAAAAGTGTATTTTTCGCACAAAGTACAATACAATTACCGCAATTGTTTCAGACTACAAGTAAATATGGTACATTAATGTTAGCAGCAAACAACGCTTTCCACACGTATATTGTAAAACTGATGTATGACACATGGATGTAACTGGAATTAATAATACTGACTATAGTTTGTAGTTTATTTTTACAATACAAAAACTAACTCTTAAAAGCCTTGTCATTTTCCCGTTTTACACATCACCTTCAAATTGATAATGATCATTACATGGATGCAAGTAGCAGTTTAAGTAATATAAACTACCTGATACCTCTGTGTTGTGTTGGTTGTGTGTAAAGAAAAGTAAAAGGATGCAGTAAATATTTAAGCTTAACATAGCAAGTACAATTTACCATGCAAAAAAATTATGTACATGTATTTATATTATTACGTTTTGTTGGTAGTTGTAGCTTTTTTATATGCCGACGCTGCCTGTCGCTCTTCTTCTGTAATAATAATAAAACAACCAAACAAAAAAGGGTATACAACTTTTGTTGCGTCCTTCGTCCTCGTGCTAGTTTCTTAATCAAATTGTTGTTGTAGTATTATAGTCAGTGTTGTTGTGTAGACATGAAGTAAACTGCACCGTATTTATCATCATCACATTATCGTAATCGCAAGAATTTCAGTGCAGGCATATGGTGTATGGTGTATTTATTGCATATTATTATATTATTGGATTGCATGGGAGTTTATTTTAGCTCACAGCAGACGAATGAAAAGTGAATTACGTTACGTTGTTGGTTGGACTACTAAATGCTGATAATAATAATGACAAAGGTAGTTCAGTACAGTGCAGAGACGCAGACTAATTTTGTTTTGTTTGTGGCTTACTGACTTACTGATACTGAAAATACGCGAACACGCTGCTTTTTGTAAGTAAGTACAACACGCATACTTTTTTTCACGCTGAATAATTTTTGTGCATAGGTATGCCAGTGTCTTTGTGCCAAGTGTGTAGAAGAGTGAGAGAGAGACCTCGTCTACCCTCGTTTGTTTGGATGATATGATAATGTTACCCTGTATAAGCAAATGCAATGCAATCATCGTAACATCACGTTAGTTAATGTACCATGCAAGTTAATCTGTTTTACTTGTTGGAGTTTGTGGTGGTGCAAGAGACTAGCAGCAAACAAGTCATCATTATTAGTCCTTTCCATTCCATAAAATCATCATCATCCGTTCACCCATATTAAGAAGTTGTAGTATCACTCTACTTGGGTTTGTGTGGTAGCATCATCGTCATCGTCCTGTCGTCACATTTACATACATACATTCACCACATAATACCAAAATTATATCCTTAGCCATTCCATAAGATCAGAGATTTAAAAGTGGATTTTTCAAACAACCTGCTGTGTTGTCTTTAATGTCTTCATGTATACTTGATATTTTCTGTATGTGTGGCAATTTGTTTGACGAGACTACAGAGAAGTTGTGCATTGTAGCGCACAAGTAAGTTGCGTAAAAAATATTTGTAAAGAAATAGGAAATGGAAGCATAATTTGGTGTTGGTGTGGATTTTGTGGTTTTTTAAAAGTACGTCGTTTAGTGCTACTGTTGTTACAAGTGCATGAATAAATAAAGTATGAAGCTATTTTGAATTGGAAAATTGTTATACGAAGGACATTGATGTGGTTATACACTTTGTCGATGTAAATTTTTACTTGCTTACATTTTTGTTTCTTTTGACTTAATTACAGGTGAAAGGTGCTACATGAAGTTTAGAGAAGAAACTGGAGCGCTGCTGTACGTATAATTCACAGGTGAATCCTTCCAATAATAGTGCTCCGATGTGTAGTAATAATAGTGAGTAGAGAACAAGAACACCACCATCATCGTCAGCTTGAATTGTTTTGCTAAATGTTTCTTCACAAGTCAACAGCTGGTATTACATCTGTTTTTGTGGTGCACCAGCACTAACTTCCCCTCATCAGCTGTCGTCGGTGTCGGTACGCGGTGAGATATTGTTCATGTGGGAGAGAGAAAAGATTTGGAGCTGAAGTCAAGGACTAATTTTCGACTGTGAATTTGCAATTGGAAATCATTAGGAGAGAAGCGAAAATATTAAAATGTGGAAAGTACGCGAGTTAGCGGATAAAGTGTAAGTTTGTCACGAAATAAAATGAAAAAGTTTGCGTACTAAAATTCCTTGAAGCACATCTTAATTTTGTGTTATGTTTAATGTTTTTATAGGACCAATGTGGTCATGAACTATACAGAAATTGAATCAAAAGTACGAGAAGCTACTAACGATGATCCTTGGGGACCTACAGGTATATAAATCGTTTTCAATTTTTCAAAGATTTTTTTTGTTATGGTTCAATTTTTTATGATGGAATATTTTCCTTTCATAGGAACATTAAAACATGAGCTTTCACAAGCTACGTTCAGCTATGATCTGTTTCCTGAAGTTATGGGTATGCTCTGGAAAAGAATCGCCGAGAATAAAAGGAGTCCCCGAAGAATTTATAAGGTAAATTCATTTCATTACTAATCTGTTGGAATCATTATGAACCAGAGTGGTCAGGGACATGGTAGTTTTTTTTATCATGCGGTGTAATGTATTGGAAATCTCCAAATGCATGATGGACAACTATATTTTATGACAGAGTTTATTACTACTGCATCATTTACTCCTCCATGGTTCTGACCGAGTTGTAAGGGCTACCCAAGACAGACTGTATGAAGTAAGACAACTGCAGGATTATCATGCAATAGAAGATCCTGGTTTCACGCTTAATGCAATTATCCCTGCTTCTGGAACCGAGACAAAAGATGGAGAAGCTAATGTACGAGTAAAAGCAAAAGAACTCGTGGATATAATCCAGGTAATAAAGTTGTGGAGAATCGTAAAACTGTAAATGGTCTTACGCTACTACAAACCCCTGTTGATTTGATGTGCCCAAATGAACATATCTTTATAAATTTTATTGTTCTTGAATTAGGACGAGGAACGCCTGCGAGAAGAACGCAAAAAGGCTCGGAAAAACCGGGATAAGTATGTTGGAATAGGGTCTGATAGAATGATGACCTCTAAGTGGACTGAAGATTACGATTATGGCAATAATGAAGATGAGTAAGTTATTCTGTGCCTCCTTTTTTTTTAGACATTTTTGGAATTATTTTAAAGATCTTATACAATATTTCCATTCGTGTGTTGACATTTGTCATTCATTGCATTATATTACTTTGTAAAATTGTCAGAAAAACCAGCCCTCCTTCGCGCTCTAAATCTAAGAACTATTCTGATGGGGATTCTGACTTTCCTCGATCAACGTCTTCCACATCAAACAACAAGTCAGTTAAACTCTTGCCTTGTTTTTTACTATTTCGACATTTTTGTTATTATGCAAAAGTTTTTTAAGCGGTTTTTATAATGTATAAAGTTTCAGGATTAAACCATCACCACCTTCGCCAGCTGTCGAAGCAATTGACGATTTTGATCCCCGCAGTGGAGAAAGTAACGATTTTGGAGATTTCCGAAGTGCCCCGACAATAGCAACTACAACAAAAACAGCTCAGCCTAATACAACCTCGGGGGATTTTGCTGATTTTCAATCTGCCTTTGGTGGTGCACCTCCTCCAAACAATACTACTTCCTCTGTAGCGGCTCCTGCTCCTGATCCATTATCATTATTAGGTCAAACTGGAGTCACTTCCCAAAGTGATGACCTTCTTGGTTTAGGTTTTGATATGGGAGCCGGCAGTTCAGCTAGCCAAAGTAGTGGCCTTTCCAGTTTGAATGCATCAGCACCATCAGCTTTCCTTCCTCAATTAGGAGGTACAGTAGGTGGCTTTCCAACCACCGTCTCTCCTTCTGTTAATGGACGACAACAACCTGTCAGTTTGCCTGGTGCTTTCCCTCCAATGGGTATTCCTGCCAACAATCTTCAGCAAACACCTTCACCAGTTGTTCAGTTCCCTGGTGGGGGCAATGCTGGCTCAATGGGTTTTCCTCAACAAACACCACTTGTTCAAACAGCTGCACATGCATCCCAACTACAACAGCAGCCAATGTCCTTGACGTCTCTTTCCTCTAATGATGCTCTTGATCTGTTTGGGCCTGGTGCAGGTGATACAGCTGCACCTGTATTGCAACCTGATACCAAATCGTCTAATGGTGCCATTCCAAACAATTTTGCTTCTAATAACATTAATAATAATTCCAATCCGTCTTTAAAGGTATTTGTAACATACTACTTGTACTGTCTATATAATACATAATGTGTAATGCAAGTTGCTTGCAGTATCCGTGAACGATAGAACTTACTAATAATTTTTAATATTTTCTAGGGGACAACGTGGTCTGATTTGAACATAAGCTTGAGTGATTTGAATCTAAGCCGAAGCAATAGTAAAAATTCTCCAGTCAAGACGACAATCAATCAGATGAGAGGACCTACAACCACTGCAGCAGCTAATAATTTTGCAGTTTTCAAGTAATAAGTCTTATGCTAAAAGTTTTCCAACCACCTTGCACCTTGTTTTGTGCAATACATGTAAAGTTAAGACATATAGGAAACATTTTTGAAAAATCAACGGAGAATTTCTTTCCAAAATGAAGGTGTACCATACTACGGATTTGCACACACGTACACTGTGAGTGGAAAAATGTTATAAAAATAATAAGAATCGAAAGCAGCTAAGGAATAAACATGAGATAAATTTTAAAGCAATCAATAATAAACCTCATCCCACAGATCGATTAGTTTTTTATGAAGCGCGTTCGTGCGATATTTGTCTTGTCTTCTAGGGGATTTTAGAAATTGGTGTAATAATCTAAATGTAACTGTGTACACAAAAGTAATTATTACTGTCAATATTTTAGCGAAGATAAATGAATACGTATTAATATATAGGACTTAGAGATTCAAAGACTTAGTAAAGTTACAATCAAAGTGTTATTGGTTAAACAATAATCATGATTATTAAGTATTTAGAAACAGTGATTGATTATACAAGATATATCTGAATGTCGTGTACGTGGACGACATCAATTACTCCCGTAAAAGTAATAAAGTGACGAATGTTCATCTAACCTATGATTCGGAATTACATAACAATAGGAAAATAATTTTTTTAATTAACAAGATTTTAGCGTTTGTGCCCGTGTGGCAGATACAATATAAAACAACATGCTATTGTGTATGCATGCACTGTCATTTTTATCGACAGGGCTAAAGGGAGAAAATGCAAAAAGGAACAGAAAAAAAGAGATAACTAATATGCTCAAATGAGATGCTAACTTAATATAATAATACGTAACATAAGTCAGGTTTTCTTCAATTTTCCTTTTGGGAAGTTCAATGTCGTGCTCTATCTAATCTACTGTTATAACAAAAGAAACAGTGAAAAACTCTTTGATCGTTATCTTCTAAAACTGTACAACATCAGGACTATTAAAATGTCATTGTATTAAAAAATGTTAATGTTTAGCATCATTTCTGTAGAAGTCTTCTTTTGTTTTGGTAACTTCTATTAGGTATGTTATGTTATAGAGTAGAAGTAGAGTATTATTAGATCTAGTTGTAGAACTTCATCATAGCTAAAAACGCAGTGTTCTATACAAATATTGTGTATTATTCTCCATTCCAATTAATAATTTCAAAAAGTGCCTTTCTTCTACAAGGGAATTTACGTTACAAATATTACAAAACAGTTTGAGTGTCAAATTTCTTGATGAATTCGATAAGAGGTTAAAAACTGCTAAAAATCTCATAATAATTACCTAAATATCTATCTGCCGAGCGGATGAATGCTCAATTTGTAAACAGTTAATTTATCACTACTGTGCGACTATTTCTTCTACGATGACCAAACAGTCCTTTTTGTTTTTCCAACAAAATCTCGTCCCCACACGATTGAATCAACTGAGCTGGAATGTTAAACGATGGCCAAACTTTCAATGTATTTGTATTGTACTGTAGGTTAAATTTGTTATAAAATTGATTTTTGTTATGGGATCTTTCTTTTTCACATTTTCACTTTTGAAATGTAGTCGATTTTTTTGTGAATTTTAAGTTAAGGGGTCCTACTAAAAAGCTCCCTCTAAACAAATGAACAAAAAAAAAGTTATTTACGACGACACATATTCAAAGTAAAAGTGTATACTTGTAGCAACTATAAACGTATCATGATATCATGAATGATCAATATATATTCCTAGGCTGTACTCTATATGATGTAAAGAGTGAAAACAATATTTGAACCTGTATCGCAAATTTAAAGTATTATTACTTCTTACTTTTCTGATGATAATGAAACATTCACATTATATTAAAATTTGATGTAAGTAGACTTTGTAAATTTTGAAAACATGTCTTCTCTATTTTCTCTAGCCAGTCAGTAAAAAGAGACTTTTATATTTATTATTACCAGTTAGTTCTATTTCTATATCTTTGTGAATGTGTTTAAGGATAACTTTACATTGTGTGACATAAGACCGCAAGGGTATATATAAACAGAAACAAAAAAACCAAAACTAAGGAAATTATCAAGACAGGTATGCATATTATGATGATAACGTCTTATTTATCTATCCTACACATACTAATTTTTTTGTCAATAACATGAGCACAATGGATCAAGTACCTGTATAAAAAATTATTTTAATTAATTATGATCATCTCTGTAATAACATTCACTATTTAAACTAATTTTAATTTCAAAATGAAAATAATTTATGATTCATCTCTGTACTGAGTGGGGAAGCTGTAGTAGACAACGGAAGTGGTTGTGTAATGGTTTACATTTAAACCCTCGAATGGTGGTCTTGATTCGTAATTCAATTTAGAATAACGATTAAGACTCATCTTTATGTTGGAATTCACATACACGGTATGGCTTAGTGTGCTACCAAATAATTATTTGCGATGGCTGTGGCTTTATATATTATTTAAGTGTCGATTTGTAGATGTAATTATTTATGTTTAATTTAGTTGTTTTCCCAATGGAACAACATTATTATGAACAATATATTTTTTTTTTTGAATATAATACAATTTGAATTTTGATACATTTCATCCCAATGTCATTGACAATGTAAAGGTACGTAAATGAAAACTCAAATCGTTAAAACATAATAATTTAAATGGTGCAAAAATAAATGAGAATTGAGGCATTAACGTAACCACAATCAATCATTTATTTATTTAGAGCTAAATGCAACCAATAAGCGCATGTAGTATGTAGCCTTTAAGAATTTTTTTTCGTACTCGATGAGTTGTGCGCATGTATCTATTTACTATATGCGAATATTTCATGAAAAGTCGAAATTATAAATATTTTTATCATCTTTAAGTGTATATGTTTAAGTATCATCATGTTATTTTAACTTGAGTGGCAATACTGCTACCAAGTGGTGATGGGGCGTACCGTTTAAAAAATATAATTATTATTTACTACTTTAGGTAATTTAAAAAAATTATGTTCGTTTTTATGAGTAGCTAGCTGGCAGAACCCAACCAAAGGAAAAGTGTGTTTTTCTTCCACAATATCTAACATTAAGTCAATCAGGAGGAATAACAAACAAATAATAAAGATGCATATTATAGTAATAATAATATTAAATTAAGGAAAATATCTGTGAAATTTAAAACAAGATTTGTCTATAAATATGTGTGTGAAAAATCCCATGTCTTGAATAAAGTTGAGTCATACGTTTAATAATTAAAAAATCCTCTCTCTCTCTGTCATTTTTTTTTTAAATTTGATTCATATAGCTTTATTTAAAATCGTTTGTCTAAAATCCATTAAATTAAAAAGCGTAAACCGAGATAATGACATATATTTATAAATAATAGCAGTTTTTGTGGCATGTAAAAGTATTTTTTCTATAAACATCTATAATAGTAATAATAATAATTATAATCTCTTGTCTATATTATGTATGTATATATAAATGTATGTATAAAAGTTTGTTATTGTGAATTAACGACAACAATGATTGATTATAAGGTATTATGCATTATACATTTTATAAAATGTATGCTGATGTCTATATTATGTATGTATATATAAATGTATGTATAAAAGTTTGTTATTGTGAATTAACGACAACAATGATTGATTATAAGGTATTATGCATTATACATTTTTTGAAATGTATGCTGACAACGGAGTGGGTAGACTGGACTATTCCAAGGAATATAAACGAAATATAGATCCATGCAGTAAATAGCATTTCGTCATGAATGAATATTTCTTTTATATTCCTTGGACTATTCAATATATATATATTTAAATTCAACAATAACACTGTTTTATGCGTATTTTACAACATAATAACAAAAAAGGAACAATGGACAAGTTAACTCCATTAATTTTTTTTGATCACATGTAAAGAATTTGAAAACTGAGTTACATTAATTTCAGATAATAAGACTGTTAACTACTACAACGCGAACCGATAAATTTAAATGATATGTTCGGGTGAAAAAATACGTCTTGAGAAGAGTACATGATACATACATGATAAGACACACCACATGCACAACATAAACATGTAAACAATTAAAACAAAGCACACAACATATAGCCCACATACTATTTATAGCTTAAAACATGTTACTTTTACGTGAAAGAACTGTTGCTGTGATGATGATGATTCATAGTAGTAAATAGAAAGCGTGTGATGTTGTACGTTATATGAACGCGTATATTTTCTTAACCTAAAAAATTGAGTTTCAGAAAAAAAGATCTAATAGTTATTTACGTAAAGTAGTAGCATATATATCATTTGCGTTTTGTATCGACGATGAAGAAAGTAACAGGAACTTAAAATTTACTCCAGCATGAGATTTTCCAAATTCTTTTTCAGAATCGTGTTTTTAACAGCATTGAAGACTATTCTAATGTTTTCTGTGTCAATGGCAGTAGTAAAATGGTAGTACAGGGGTGAGTGATCATGTCTACGAAGAGATGTAAACAGATGAAGTATAAATTGTTGAACTGATCCTGTTGAATTATCTCCAGTGTAGCTGGGAAAGTGATCTGCGATCTTGATGCCTCGCTGGAGCTGAAATTTTTACAAATTAAACCACAAAATGATTTTATTTACACTTTTACATTTGAACTCCAATCAATAATTAGTTCATATTATATACACTTACCTTTGATCTTAGCAAATCTGACTTATTTAGGAACAGTATCATTGAGACATTTAGAAATATTCTATTGTTGGCGATTGTATCAAAAATTGTACGTGACTCTTCTAATCTATTTGTGGTACGATCCTCCAGCAGCACCTATTGATAAATAGTATGTGTAGCAGCAATATATTACATGTGCAACAGTGTAATATTACTTGATATATTCATGCTAAATACTTTTGAAACTTGGTTCTTTGTGTAGGAACCAGTTTGAAATTTAATATTTACTTTTTAGCACAATCTTTAGCCATAAAATGTATATTCAAGGCATATTTGCTACCTTATTTGCTATCCGATCTAGGTTTTCAAAAAAGAATTCCACCGAGTCGGAAATCTGAAACAAGGAGCGCCTACTGAAAGCTGTTCGGATGGCCTCATCACCCCAGCAAGCTCGAATAGAAGGAACAAATTTGGTAAAGATCCACTGGTCAACAAAACCAGGTTGGTAATTGAGCAGAATGTTATCCCCGTGAAGACTATTTTGCGGGTTCTCCCACGGAATGCCTAACTTTCTCTGAGCGTCAACCAGCACCCTCATCCCTAAAACAGAAATTACAGCCAATTACACATTAATTTTTGACAAAATTTATAGTTCCTCATCTTGGATCTCAGAAAAGCAAAAAAAAATCACAATATGCATTTATTCATTCATAAACGGATTTTTTTATAAAGGGGTTGGGTCAACTATCAAATTGCCTTAATGGTTTTACCGGAAGGAGCATGTACTCCAGATCAGATCCTTTGGAGCCGCAAAATAGAAATTTTAGGTTATTTTTGGGATAATGTATACCTATTTATTAAGAAAAGAGAAATGGAAAAGTACAACAAGAGCAATCCGCCGTTTTCTTACCCTGGATGCAGTTTTGATAGATGACATGTTGGAAATCTCTCACAGTATCTGCATCAAATCCGAGGTTGTGAATAATCCTCATTTGCTTAAGAAAAGTAGACTTTCCACTTTCTCCTGCACCCAGAAGCAGTACACGAACCTTTAATATACAAATTGAAAGTGTCAGCATTTTTCCTCTCCCTGCTTTCACCGTGACAAAGTGACAGCTCAAGTAAAAGATTACCTGTTTCTTTCTGTCTCTCCTTTCCTTTTCCAAGTCTTTGTCAATCCGCTTTGATACCGTTCTTTGCTCGATTTCCTCTGGACTGAACGTAAACCTCCAACAACAAAGGCTCCCTTCCATTGTTCATACGAAATAAGAAAAAAGTCGCGGAGCACAACACAAAATATATAAATCAGTCTATAACCAAGTGACGTCCACTATCAGGTTTCACACACAAAACTCTGGAACTGCACTTTCACCACTATTCGTATACAGCAGCCTTTTACATATATATTTCTCGTTTGAGATAGTTACATTGGTGCATTTTGAAAAATTAATTATTGTGATGTTTCAAGTCAAAACACAATTTGTCATAATATACTCAGCCCAACGAATCCCAGCTGGTAAACTCCAACAAGTTGCAATCACAACAATAATCACAGCTAATACTCGGTGAAGCAGGCATGGAAAGAAACTTCATATCCCACTACAACCCAGAAAAACTAAAGATTTTCCTGTAAAATATTGTTTAACACGTGACACGTCACCTTACTTTACACCTGATTAAGCGTGTCTCCAAAATGCTGACCATGATGATGTTTCCTCGTGATGAATTCTAGGTTTCACGAATGATTGATATGGACTGTAATAGAATTAATTAAGTATGCAATCTTTACATCACTGTTGTTTTTTTACACACTTTATTGTTCATTATGATAATTTGCCGTTTTCAGACGCTAGACTATGACCATTATTGTAATACATAATTTGTATGAGCACTCACGCATGGTGATGATGACGCATTCTTAGTTCCTGCTAGTTGACGGAAGTATACTAATTTTTTTGCGGTTATCCTCTTGTTTGAATAGTTGCACACAATTTTAAAATAAAGTTATCTTTTGAAACGATATGAACTTTGGAGCTGTCGTGGTCCCTCGTGGTAAGCAAATTTACTCCACATTCATTATGCAATTGCAATTCTTGGAGTAGAAAATTGCAACATGATATTCATGTAGTGATTGGTTGGCTTGCATGTGTATCTGTTTTCAAAAAAGGAAAACAAAACATGTTATATTGCAATACAAAATTTTGTCATTTAGAAAATACTGTTTTAATTTTATTTGTCATTCATCATTAAATTTATGATTGTTTGCACAGCCTTGCCAAGTAATGCTAATGAATAGGTAGGTATAACTAATTAAAAGAATGTACCATTCCGTTGTTATCAGTAAGACGATGGCATTGTATTACTGTCGTTGACTGGAAATCCCCCAAGAAAAAAACGTCGTCTCTAAACAATGATGAATGATGACTATATCACAGCAGCCCAACAATTATTGGCAGTACTGTCCTCATCCTTTTACGTATAATTACAATACGTACTGCTAACACATTATGACAAGCCACCTATTTCAATTTAGGGTAATCCATTCACTGCCACCAACAAGCACTTGTCCACTAAACTTAACTACAATTAAAATATTAATTTGTCACATTATTATAAAGTATTATATTATAATTCTAATAAATGCAGCCTGCAAAGGGATGCGTACAGGTAGGTAATTTTTTTTTAAATAAAAAATAATGCAATATAATAGCTGAGGAAAAAAAAAGTTGTTATGTTGTTGGATATATGAGAGATGTGAGATTTTTTTATATTATTTTTTCTTCTGCACAGAGAATTATCATCCCTTCTTCTAACTAATATCCTTATGTTTTAAACTAAAACAACCTTTGGTATATACCTCTGTGTGCATGCATATTATTATTATGCCTATATATAATATGTAATATGTGCATATGCATATGTGTATATATGTATATATGTATGTAGGTATGTATGTACGTACACAAAACATATTACTAGATGATGAACATGTCCTAGTCCTAATGCATAATACCTTAGTAGCAGAGAGTTATTATCAGAAGAAGAGCCACAAAATAAAACAAGTATGAAGGAGGACGTACAAAATGTAAAGAACATCATCATCATAAACCATACATAAAACCATGTCCTAGCACTTATTACTATCGCTTTACTGCATTTTATACTTGTGTAAGCACACATTTACACACACATCTAACTTATGTAAAAGAAATCATGATGAATTTTTGTAAACATAAAATGTACCATGAGGAGAGTAATAATAATATTGACAACAAGAAGAAGTAAAAGGATGATGCTGCTGCTGCTAATATATTTATATATACCTATTCATATGCAACCACTACCCTAAAAATCTACAAGAATGATGTTGATGATGATTACGATACGATTATCATGAGAAAAGGTGTCTTGGGAAGGGATATCTTGTTTCTGGTTTTACTATATCTTCACGATACGATACTACGCGGATGAAATGCATAATAATATATTATTATATGCCTTTTTGCTATATATCTTTGTAAAAGTTATTTGATTTTTATTTAAAGCTCAAGACAAACAGGCAAAGACCCTCAAACAGAAGGAAAATCCGTGTTGTATCGCCAAACATTTCTCTCTCTCTCTCTCGCAATAATATACTATCATCATCATCCTCACCTGTAAAATAACTGCATCTTCTTCACCCAAAACCACATTTTGTGTGCATGCATTTGCACACTGTTGCATTTTATACATATATTTTTCTACAAGGATGTGTTGGGAAAAATGATGAATTTAGAATACTCGGCATTACAATGAAAGAAACAGGAGGAGGAACTCAATTAACAAAATGTTGATTGTTTACTGCAACAACAGAAACTTAATAAGTCAAAAGGGAAAGCAGCAAGTCGGACAAGCATATTTTTGAGAATGTAATCTGAAGCAAGAAGAATGTTTGTCGTGTCTACTAATCTTTTCCCAAATATTAGCCACGCATAAATTCCCAAATTTACAGGAACACACCTGTTGTTCGCTTCTCCTGATGTGCGTTTGCTACAACAATGCTACCTGTGTGTACACTATATTCTGTGACAAATGCAGTATTTCTTTTTGTTGCAAGTTTTTAAGCAATGCATACACATAATACGTATGTATACCTACAACCGAATATATATATATATATACCTATATATATATATGCATGTATATATAATGTAAGCTCACATCCGTGTGCTATGTCGATATACCTTTGCACTACGATCAAACGTCAAATTGGGTTTGGAGGAACAGTATAAATGTGTACTATACTAAATCTCACCTGTAAAATTTCACTCAAACGTGATCGTAGTTGACTTGATGAGGTTCAAGAGAGTAGTGGGGTGGCGTATATTAGCTGCATCTTTCACATATATACCATGTCAATTGTCAGTACTTTTTTAAATGATGGCACACTGCAGCTTTGTGACTATAAAGTGCAATCAACTTTTTAATTTGTGTGATTACCTGTTAAACCATACAAAACCGGAAATGCGTTTGTAGTTCACTATCACTTTTTTTTTCAACAACATTAAATACTAATCAAGTTCAATAACACACTTAATAATACTCGAGCATTGGTTGCGTACATACAAGAAAGATACACTGATTGCAGATGAATTTAAATTCAAGTAGAAAATAATTGCAATTGTTAAAAGTTGCGATATCCAGAATCCAGCAGACGTTACAAATCAAAGGTGAACACAATGAAAACAACACAATTTGTTTTTTTACTAGAAACTGAATTAATCTGATTGGCTCACACAAGTTATAGTTTAAACCAAATTCACAAGAACCCAGCGTGGGATCACCTTTCCCTTTTCATTAAAATAATAATAATATGCATTGCTACTGATTTTTTTATTTTACAGGATACCTCTCTAGTTTGCCACCTGCTTCTAATATCTATAAGCTCCGCTTTCAGCTTTAAAGCATAAAATATTCTAATAAACGTTCACAAAATCAAGTAGCGCTATATAGCTATAATAACAATATAATAAAATGTATCTTCTTCGTGAGAACATGGATTTCCTATTAATTCATCAAGAAGATGAACCAATAGTGAGTGAGTGATGGACATTTGAAACTTTTGTGGATCGTGCATATAAAAAAAACTTTAATTTTAAATGATTTGCAATAATACACACACACACCTTCTCCTTTGTTCTTGTCCAGAGTTTTGCAACTTATCACTATATATCCTATCATTGACTCTATAAATAAAACTACATACTAAAACTTATACTATCCAAAGTACATATATGAATATTTAAAAAAAAAAATGTATATACTGCTTTTAGGTATAAAATTACTTTACTTTCTCATCTCTCTGTAATAATAACATTCTGTCTAGAATGTTACCAGACAGATTACCACCACCACGCATTATCTCACATATACAGCGATAATATATACTTTAAAGATGAAACAGTTTATGTGTGTAAATATTGTATGATGATGGGGAATTGAAGATGAAATTCGGCTGCCTTTGTGTGTATGTGATGATGATGGTGATGGTGGTTGGTTGAGTGATGAAAAAGATTTATGCACAGTCAACAGTGAATAAATTATAGGCATGTATACTAATCTGTGTAATATGCTAAAATATTGATGAAAAGTTAAAGCGAAGATGTGACCTCTGAACTTTCCTAAGAGCACATTACAGGATTTTATGTTTTCATTTTGTAGCTCAATAATTCAGATAATATTAAAAAAATTATACATACACAGCTTTTTCTGCAACGTAAAGTGCTGTTTTTATAAAAACTTATGTAATAACAATTATTATGAATGTATGCAAATAATGATTTTTACAACAATCACTGTTCACATTTCCACGACACAGATTCCAGGTTAAAGAGAAGAGAATCTCATATTTAGCACTCTACACCAAAAAAAAAACATTAAAAAGGAGTAGCTATAATTATGGGGTTGTTGTTGGAGTAAGTACATAAATATATACATACTTGTAATGTTGAATGTTTGAGGATTCACGTACAACGTAAAACGTATGTAAGTTTTTGCTATGAAAATGCAGAGGATTTGACGTGCGTGAGAAATTGTGAAAAATAAAAGAGTTACAATTACAAAATAATATTGTTCTTCGACTTAATGGATTGAAATTTTTTTTTGACGAGTTGCATGTTCTTCTCCATGTAGTTGATTTACAGATATTCTCCACTATATAATTATTCAAATGCACTGTGTGCAACCTCCTTTTTGATACATGTAGATTATATTATAGATACATTTTTATGTATGTATGTGTGTAGTACAAAGAAAATGAAAAATGAAACGGAACGGAAGGATATTAATAATTTTTACGTCTTTTGGGACGCGATTTTTTTTTTGCAGTGTGCAGAGAGGTATATATCATGATGTTGTTTTTTTTCTACAAGAAGGCTGCTCACAAATTATTCACAGTTCACACATTTCGTGTGAGTGTGAGGTATGGCGTTAGTTTTGAATGTATTAATGCAATTTGCATGGGATAAGTGTGTGATGGTGTACAATCAATAAAAAAAAATATGATGATGCGGGTGGCAAAAGTTGATTACAAGATGAATGGATAATATGTGTAAATCATGGGGATGTGGGTGATGATGGGGAAAGTAAGGAGATAAAAACTAAAGGTCTCATCGTAGAAAAAAATGTAATGTGCACGTACGACCACCATTTTGGTAATGAAATGAGCATATAAATAATATGCATGTATTCAGCATGTGTGTGTGTATAATATCTGATATATATTCATTAAAAGCCTTAATAAAACATTTTGCGATTGCGATGGTTGTTGTAATAACATTGGGTCATACATTACATTAACTATTACAATTACACACAGAGATGTAATGGATGATGAGATGAACAAGACGTATGAAAAGAAGAGAGAAAATACATTTTCTGATTATGGTGGAGAATTACCAAAGTGGTCATCATGTCATGTCATGTCATACACGTAATTATTATAACACATTGAATAGAACATGATGATGATGGAAGTGCTCTCTGCACATCTTCAGTAGAAAAAAAGAAATCTGTTCATATGGGATATATGTACATAACACACATAACAGCAAAAATGCAAATGGACGACAATAATGCAGTTCATCATCAGTCATCTTACATGTTTTGGGTTTGGAGGGTGACGGCAAGGATATAAGAATGAGATATATAAAGTATATATTATTGGTATTGGTCAAAAAAGAACAGTCATTCTTGACATTATATTCTTGATACATGTATGTTGCTTAAAAAATGTTTGCAAAGATGCTTTTAAAGTGTACAGTTCGTATCTTATGGTAAATGGCCGCAGATTAAGGAATGTAAAACTAGGGAAGTGCCAAAAGTAGTGTTTTAAAAAAAAACATGTACATGCATCCATATATATATACCCATATATTACATGGTAGTCACGCCAGAACGAGAACGACATCACTCATCGACATCAAATTACATATTTCATGTATATACAGTGAAAAGAAACAGTTGCACAGAGAAAATATTATGTAGTAGACATTATTTTAGTGATGAGAATAATGACGGCGATGATGAGACACGACTCACTACTATATTCTGAATCTCTGAAACTTGTGGACAAAGTTGCAATCAAATTGCCAAGAAGAAACCCAAAGGTCCTTTCCTACTTGTAACAAATTGTTTTACAGGGTCATATGGCATCAACGAATTTGAGTGATACTTCGTCTATGATTTTCCTATGGAGAATCCTGGTGATGATGATGATGATGACCAACTTGAACTAAAATGAATAGATTACAGGCATTTTCGACCGCTCTCGCGACTTTCTGGCATCAGTGGCAGCGTCTTCATCTGGTCATGACCATGTTAAAAATATAAAAATAAATTACTTTATTCTACCACAAACATGTTAAATTGGTGAGTAAACTCAAGTTTGTGATATGTTTCAATAATAATAAATAAATATGAGAATGGACTTAACCGGGATGCTGTGCTGCTGCTGCTGCTGCTTTTAACAAAAGTGATTTAAAGTGAACTGTACTCATATACTCGGTAAATATTAAGTGTGTATCAAAAACGTGCTGAATAAACACACACTCAATATTAATAATTGTAACGCTGTTATATATTATGCGCTGCAGGGATCACATTTACTTTTTTGCCAAGTCTTTTTTCATAACTTGTTGGTATGCAAAATTTGGAGAAACACATACTGTTATTGGAGGATTTCATGGGGATGTTGTTGATATTTTCCAAGCTGTCATGTTATGTCATAATAAACCAGTATGAAAGCATATGAATCCAGTCCAGTGTTGACTACTTCTTGTGATGAAAGAATAATCAACGTTATTTATCAACTTGAATAATGGGTTCATAAACAAGGGGTATATATCGAACCAAAAAATATATATTATGCAAAAAGTGTGTTGATCATACTTGATTTATATATTTATAATTTTTATTTTATGTCTAATTATAATATTATATATACTATATACCTATAACCTACTAGGCTGGTGCAGTATACTGAATTCATTGTGTCATCATTTTATATATTATCTAGCTTTTGAGGTGCAAAAATCTTCCCTTGGCTATTTAAAGTTTAAATATTTTCCTAAAATATTTAGTAAACATAGTACATGTAGTTCCAGATATAATAATTCTGTAGCTGGCCAAGTTCTTTTAATAGTCAATAACAGTCATATCCGTCGTACCCAACCCAATTACTTTGTAATAGTGGATCATGAATGAAGCCATGGGTGTACTGTGTACTAATTTTGCACTATTAGCGCAGAAAGAATCATGCTGTGCTAATGGTTTCGCAGAGTTGAGTTGAGTGGAGCCAGATTTAATTGGAATCCAAGGATTCATCATGACT
>JAHZNC010000120.1:0-10385 GCA_027744095.1 Zhuqinia jingwanae
TACAAGTACCTTTGGGTCTAGACTCGACAAAATCAGTCAAGTTGTATATTGTTTATTTGCCTTGGAGTAAAATATAAACTTGTTTAAAATTTCAAGTTGCTTCTATGTATGAGTTTCGTTTGTTGTTTTGTTATTATTTGTAAATGGGTAAATAATAAATTTCATACATGCATTTTTTTCATTCTGATTCTGAGAAGATGAAAGCAAAAGTGACTGTGGGTGAGCAAAGTGAATGTATGTACATAGGTATGCACTTATATATATACCTATTAATTTGCCGAGGAAAGCTTGTAAGATTGTAGTTATTTATTAAAAATGTATGACTTTTAAAGTGAATCCATTTGAATTAATTTAATCAATTAGCGAACAAGAAAATTTACGGAATCATAATCAAAAAAGTTATCTTTGGTTTTAATTAACGGCTATGATATTCTTTTATGTACACGCTTTGGTATATTTCTTCTTTCATAATCATGGCATTTAAATATTTTAAAAATCAGTGGAGAGGTCGTATAGTATACAACAACATAAGAAGAAGAAGAAGTAAAAAAGCACCTGTCTATCCATATATAAAAATAATAACACGTACAAAGTATTTATTGTACTACCACTACCGGGGACCAGTATTGAGCTCCCATAAACCTGAATACGCACTACTACTACCACATCCATCCTGAATACTGATATTTATATTATTACTATGAAGCATCTATCTTTCATGTTGACACCTTTCGACACGAAACGAAACTCTGAAGAAAGTTGTCTATTTGTAGACAAAAGCGGCAACAACAACAACAACAGCACTGTAGATTTTGTGTGGTTGCTGTTGTCGCAACATACAGTCCCATTGGGATGATGCATCAGTAACATCCTTCCTTCCTCTCATCTCAATATATGCTTATAAATTGTAATAGAGTTGAACATGAAGAACAAGTAGAAATCAAGAGATTTCTAACTCCTATTTCTATCTTCTGGTAGGTATGAGCCAATCCATCATTGAGGATCTCTTGAATGGCTTCTCTTCGCCTGAGCAAACAGTTGAAAACATTGTTTATGTTGGGAGAAAAGCATATATTGTAATGGTTTATTCAATTAACCACTTTAAAAAATACTCACATGACTGGTCCGCTTCATACATCTTCACCTTATCCAGGCCCAATACTTGAAGGGTGTGGCGAGCTATCAAATAAAAATATCCAAACACATTAAATTTGTCATCATGAATCAAAGCATTTTTCATAGCTTAAAGTTATTCAGTTCAGTTAATTGCGTAGTAAGCATCACTAACCCTGCTGCATCACTTCGAGTGTGGGCCTTCTATCACGACTTAGTAGCCAAACCGTTTCTGCAAATTAAATATAATTAATTAAAGAAGTTCAAGAAGTATGAGGTTAACCCCTTCAAGTATGAGGTTTTCTTCTTCTGCTTATACCTTCAGAGGCGCCCATCATGTTAATTACCGCACATGTATTCAATAGCAAAGTTGTCGTAGTCAGTCGCCAGGACACGGTAATGCTTCTTACGCCATGGCATCGCAGGAATGGAGTAGATAAAATTGGAGGGGTCATTCACCGGGTTATCCACAATTAATTGGGAGAAGAAAGTGTTGGGTGCATTTGTTCTTAAACAAGGAAATAGTTTTTTTTAAATTAACAAGTCAAACAATTTAATTTAAAAATAGTTTTAAAATGATTTTTATGAAGGGAAGTAATCATAGGGACATTAATGTTTTGTTTTGTCAAAATATTATCATTTAACACATAGCTGGGTGCTAATTGGTAATATTTTGTTTGTTTATAGCCTTTTTTATAGTAATGGGTAGGTATGAAAAAATAATTATATCCATGCTCAACAAGCCATGTTCTGCACTCACGAAAAGAACTTAAGTCAACCGTGAAAAACATCCGTGCATTGTTGCTAAAACTAATAATTGAATTAATTAAATAGTTTTTTTTAAATATTTGATATTGAAAGCTAAATAGTTAGGTTGGTTTGTGTGCAAAAAGAGATAAAAAACAAATTCTGGTAAAACAAGACAAAAGTTTCTTTACAAGTAAAAGGGATTTACAACGCCAACCAATATAGGTAGATATGTAATAAAAACAACCTAAAGCAAAATAATTGATAGCGTTTTAATGCTGATCACTTTTTATGAAAACTTACAGTCTGGTCACGTAATCCATCCTTAGCTTAACTTTTTCTGGATTAGCAGCAAGGTACGCGCACATGTAAAAGAGACAACAGGGATTCAGCATGTTAAATACATTTAAAAACATGGTAAAATTATTTTTTATTTAAAAATAGCCGATTCATATTTAAATAATTGATTTATATTGTTTCAAACTTCGTGTTCATCTACTTTAACACCTTTGAAGGTGTTTTAATTAATAAAACGCCTGTAAATATAAATTTTTACCCGGATTTGCAGCGTCACGGTAGTAAAATGAACTCCAACATTTTCCTGGAAGTTCAGAGACTGTGGGCGTCTTTTCCATTTGCCACCATCTTCCCAAATACTATCAACGCAAATTAATCATCGTTTTTTGAATCAAACATCGAGTGCGAAACGATAATTTAACATCTTCATCTTCTCAAGAACCTCTGCTACGCCTACAATTTTCATAATTAAATTTAAAAAAACAGTATCGCTTTACCTTATCAATTTCAAATCCAATTAAAGGAGGATATTTATTACACAACGCTGCTTTGCCTGCTGCAGCAAATGCAACAAAGGACAGTAAAACCACAACACTCTTCATAGACTCCATTTTCGTATTGGCTTGAAAAATGATTGTTAGCACAGTCACTTAAAAGTCGAATTTTACATAAGCACCGGAACTCTACACACTTGCATTCTCCAGGTCCGTAAAAATTACAAAACCAAAAGTGTCCCTGTTGTCTTTTATCAGCGCACTTTATCCTTTGTCCCCAGTTACACAGCTAACTCTGAAATGAATGAAGTTTTCAGGTGCAAAAACTACTGAGCTTTTTTGGTAGCTGCAGCTAAATATATTATGAATGTTTGCAAAAAATGTCAGGTGCATTTGATATGATTTTCTATTTTTTTTGTACACATAGGGCAAGTGACCAGTTAAGGCACTTTAAAAGAATATAAATGTGCATAAGCGCTCATGATACATTTTGTATAGATACATACATAAAAAAGGTACAAAGTATAATGCGTCTATTTCAATATATTAGTTTTCAAATTTACATCAATATGTTATAAAACATATACATATATGCATACATGCCTGTGTAATAAGCTGTAAAATGTGAAAAAGTCGTGTGTACAATTCACATAATAGCGTGCATGATCATATTTTCATCAGTGATATCATCATCAGTAAATTCATTAAGTTTTGACTGTTTTCCAAATGTATTATTATAACATGTATCTTGTACATGGCGAAATGGATGCTTAAGCAGTGCGCAGTATGTGCATTATCTGTTAACGTAAGTGCGCTTTCAAAGTCCCCCAAGAACCCCTTTTTTTGTTAATTGAAGAAAATTTTTGTTAATGTGGAAGTGATTCTTTTCCCTTTTTTTATTTAGCCTTTTATTATAAAGAGAACTTAACTTCCCTTGTCTGCATCCCTTTTAGTTTCAAAATTGTATTTGTTAAAAGCACAGATTGCAATGATAAAGCGCATATGTAGCGTGGTAAATGCATGTCATGCCGCTAGTTAGCTTTCATTGCAGTTTGGGGTGGGTATATGGCTAATCTCACCACACCAAAATAGGTATATATTTTTATACATACATATAACTTTCACATTGACCTAATGACAAGAACCGGCTTTGAGCTGACCTGAATGAAAATGTATCATTAATGCTAATGCTACAAGGCAGAGATGCAGATTTACTCGCTTTACAAATCCTCACATGTATATCTTACCATCTACTCAGTGATATCATTGTGCATTTCGATTAATTTCGATTTCCATTGTTGACCACTACTACGCAAATTTGTGCATGCTTTTGTTTTAAACTATATATCATTCATAATAATGATTTGGCATGTGAGATTCAACTTGATGATGAGCAGTGCACACACTCTTCATTAGTACAGTGTATCACAGTACCTAAAAACGTAAAGCCAACTTTGCTTATAACGGCGTGATAATAAAAGTAAAACCACATATAAACCATTATGCCGATCTGGTCTAAAAATGTGAATGAATGAATTTTTTTGGTGTTTTTCTTCTTTCTCATTCAGCATAATAAATGCAAGGGAGTGATGGAATTACTGATGAGTGGGCACCACCAAACCATGCAAAAATCCCTAAATGAGTTTTTTTTAGTGTGTTTAAAAGGTATATACGCAATAACATGTTGCTACAAACAAGCAAGTCTTTTGTTTGACAAAACACTAGCTGATATTTACCTTCTTTATTACTACCATCAGCATTACATTACAAGACAAAATAAGAGTAAAAGTAAAAAATCAAGGGAGCGAATCTTCTCGATGTTTAAAAAGAAAGTGTGGCCTGTCCACATTATTTGTACGATGATGTACGCACATAATTTTGTGACTGCGCCTCTTACTTGTATGTACAGTAGTGGTACTTGACTATAGGACATTAACTTGATAAATTACCGACAAATTAGTGTTTACTTTGTGCACATTAGTCGGAATTAAGATATAGTATGTTGTATGTGTAATTTAAGCTGTTGAGTTAAGCAATTTGGCCGTATAATTGTAAATGTTTGTATAAGTACCGTACAAACAGTAAAATTATCCCCAATTTTTGAAATCACTATCCGAAACAGAAACAGTTTAAATATAAGTAGTATATTTTAAATTACATTTTTAGCGTCAGTGATTATCAGATAGTCAAAATGTAGCCATCAATTTATTCGCTTGGCAATTTTCTCTTGTCACGTCCTATGCAATAACAGGATTTATTTTTATGTGGGTATATACGATTGCTTATAAAAGTTGGTAATCAGTAAATCAGTATTGATTAAAGTATTACTTAATGTAAAAAAATACATGAAAAGCAAGTCCGTTGATCCCCCACATAAAATTAGTTATTCAGACAGTGGTGTGTGCAGTAATCATGCCATTTAAAAATGCAAATACCTCGACTTTTATTTTTCATGGTCATTGCCAGCATAGTCAAGCAGGCACACTACTGGTCGCTGCACTGACATCACAGATTTACACGTCTCTACGTGTCTATGTGTTTAGCGTTGGGTCATTTGTCATAACCAGAGAAAATCTTACCTAATGAATATATGCTGGTTTTTGTGCTTGTGATAATGATGAAAATATTCAAAATTCAACCAAAGTAAGCTTGTCACGTAAAAAATGAAACGTGTTACCACTTTTACTTTCATTCCGAGTAGATCCACAATATAATATTCTTTTCTTTTCCAATTTTTTATGCAACAACATATGATGCGATATGTACGCATATATTTATATTAATTATGCATTATATTTTACGTACACTGCCAAAAAGGGCAATCTTTAAAATGAATGAAGTGGGATCTCAAGTTTGAACGTGGGATATAGTCACGGGTGGCTTTTCATATAATGCCGAGTTGGTGATTTTGCCAACTTTTATAATTTGCATGCGTCCAACATGCATGCAATCCCAAGTCAACAGAATGCACAGCTACTAGTGTAGTTTGTATGTTAAATAAGGGTCAACTCATGAAAGATATGGAACAAAAGCGTTATGTTATGACTATCAATTACCACACAGCATGCATACATCTGCTTGTATCCAAAGTGTCAACAATGATTTTATCATTGTTATATTTCTCTGCAGGTATGTCAAATCAATGTCAGCTTTGGTTTTTACGCTTACTTATTAATGGTAACGATCAAAATCTATGTAGCTTTTGGTCTGCTTTAGTTTGCACTTAATTGTAGAAAAATGAATAGGTAAGTATAACTAGAATTAAAAGAGCTACTTTAAGTTTCAAACTCACCCCGTGTTCAAGAGAAACAATACGAACGAAATGTAACACTTTTTTAGGGAGCGACGCAAAGGGAACGATTGGGTACTTACGTGCATGCTTACAGGTTATTTGATGTTCCTAAGTTATGAATCGTTACCAGGCATATTAGCGACGAGCTCCGGGTGTTTCGGATCTCACTCAGACCAGCCGGAAGAATCATATCTGGTCACATTGGAGCATTGTTCGAGTACAAGCTGCTAGGGAGACATTTTTTCAACTCTGGCCAGGGTTTCAGAATTCCATTAGACACCAAGAAAATAAATGCGTTATGATAGATGTTGAGGGAGTTTGGAAAGATTGCCACATTTAGAGGCAGAATCCCCTAAACCTAAAAAGAGCTGTAAAGATGCAATTGAAAGAATTATTGTGACTCTTGCAAACCCCATGTTGGTCAGCAAGCCAAAATGCGAGACATTCGTAATGTCAGGGGAAATTTATCTGGTCGCAGAACCGTGTTAGCCGTGGTCGGGCGGTTTGCATAACGGCCTGCTGTGTAATTCCCGTTCATTGTTGGAAATCGGGACAGACCATAAAATACTGTGGATATACTTATATCTCTTAAAATTTTGTGCGGTTTGAAATAATTAATTTTCATCAAATCTTGCTACTTTGTTGTCAGCTTTCTTTGGAGACAATTTGGACATTCTCGCATCGAACAATGCTCACAACTACGTAGTAATGAAAAAGCGTTGCGTTGTTAACACCGGAAATAAGTACTTTCTACAATTCAATTGAAATTTTCTGTGTAGCAACGATTTGGTTTGTATGCATTATGATTTGTAGATGTCATGATGCTTTCTGGTCAAGAACTGAACTTCACTATCACTATAGGTCTGAAAAGTAATTAGGAATTTCAAGTTTTAAAAGTTCATCCTCATCTCGCTAGTAAAATTTTATGTGCATTTTGTCATCATTCAATAGCTCATACTTTTCAACCAATCGTTGCCATCTTCCCGATATAGGATCTTACTTTTGCTAATTATAACGTGCTGCAAAGTTTCATGGACATTGGTTGATCCCTTGTGCGCACACGAATGAGGGGATCAAAGTTACAAGGAATTTTCTTGGAGAATTCTGCAAAAGCTGGCAGGTTTCTATAACTGTGGCGAAGTTCTCTTTTTTTAGTAATAATAAGTAATAAGGATAACTTGAATATTAAGTACCGTATAACGGTCATTTATAAGATTGGATATCAAATCTGTCGGCCATATGTATATATTTGATATTTGACATACATATCTCCTGACCACATATTTGATCGAAAATTTGGTACATAGCTTCTTTATATGGAGGAATAGATCCCTATACATTTTCAGCGGTCTTAGTTCATCACTTTGCAACCAGGGGGTCAAAACTCATGGAATAATTTTATAATATTCATAATTTATTATGCTATTACAATAATCAATTAATACACAGGATTTTCGTAAAAACTATGTTGTAGTGAAATAAAAATCAATTTACCAACCCAATTTGTTAGACTTAAGTTTTGAACAGGTGCATCAAAATTATAATTGTCCCTAGGTTTTCATACGTCAAACTGAAAAATTAAGTCGGCATGTCATTTAAAATGCCTGCCATCTAAAGAGCTTGGCATTTGTCGGTGACCAGAAATTGGCATCACCATTTATTACGGAACTGATGAAATCATCGATAGTATTGAGATTGTCATGGTTGTCTGTCCGTCTGTCAGCCCGAAGAACGGTGTACTCAAATGTCTTCATATTTGCTACACATATACCTTGGACCTTTGGTCATAAGTTATGACTCATATTTTAGAGCCCTATTTATTTTCAGCCCCATCTCATTCCCCGGGAAGTTATGAAGGAAACTTTGATTTTTTACATTTAATCAATAGCAAGTGACGTAGTTATTGGGTTCAGCTACGTTTTTACAGGTTTTCCTTGGGCTTACTATGAAAGTTTTGTAATTTTAATTGAAAGTAGACAGCATCATGTCGGTCATGTTAAAATTGAAAATATGCTTTTGAAGTTGATACTCTGATTTGGTATTGCCAAGGAATTTCCGGTTTCTTGATGCAATATTGGTCAATTAACAATAATGGCCCTAATAATGGTCTAAGTCTTTTCTAGCTATAAGAAATGGTTATGCATTCCACCCTCGGATAACATTTTATTTTGTATTGAGGTACTCGTAATGACAGGTTTTAATTATGTAGCAATGACCGATAAAATTTCCTTCATCTTTCCTACCCTGCCCTGTAGTAAGTAATACTAAGCATTGTAAATTTTATACAATGACTTATACCAACCAAGAGCTAAAATAACAATTTTATGAATGTAATTTATATGTACATATTTGTGTATGATAGAACGGGTGCTTGGGAATTTACTTTGTAGGGTTTTAGTTTAATTTTTAATATGCAAAAATTGTTAAATATTCCACTACATAACTGTTTTTTTTTGCTTGTGAATGATGTGCTCTTCGTATTGCAGATTGTATCTGTTAACAAATTCATGGCTATTGCCAATACCGATTAACGAAAAAGCTATTTAGTTGGGTTATCATGGTCATGCTCATGGTACGATATGACAATACTGTCTTCAGGTAGCCATTTTTCATTAGCAGTTGATCAAATTAAGTTTATCTTCCCCACTACCATGTGCCATTTTAAGTGTGTAAATGTGTGCAATAAACATATTACACAGTCGTATCCGTATCGCAAAAAAACACGAGCCATGCAAAAAAAATATTGTGCCATATCATGCCGAAGTACATGATAAATTAATACTTTTACATCATAATTGATAATGGAGAATAGTTGGAATTCAAAGAAAATGATACTAAATAATTTTTTTAACATTAAATATATTGTTACATTGGCATGCATCATGTCGTTTTGAGATACGTATTTAATTATGCATTTAATAATATTAATTCGTCACAACTGTCGTTTGGACAACGACATTATTATGCTGAAAGTATTTTGTATGTACTCTTGTCATTTAGGATAGTACACTATAATGTAATGCTTACGTACTTAAGGAATCATAGGCAGATGTGATACCACAATACGCTTGCTACACTTATTATGTTCAAGGCCACCTTAAACGAAACATCTTGTAAAAACGTAATGTACTTGTTATAAAAAGACGCTGAAGATGAATAAACAGGCAATCAACGCTTGGCGAAGAAACACCATACATCTGATCTTGTTCTATTCCGATTGCATTTTATTATGCATAACCGACACAAAAATCCCCCATTTAACATGGATCCAAAAAATTGGACATAATTTTTACATAAAACATTTGAATAGTTGGCTTAAACAAAACTTAAACCTTCGTCATTAATCAAAAAATCAACAGCATAGAAATTTTATCAATCACTTAAGATAGATCTACAACTAGAATCGAGTCAATAAAAACATTTGCGAATGAATTTTCCAATATTAAAAATAACTAACAATGGTAAAATTTAAGCTCTTAATTAACAACAATACAAAGGTATAAATGCACACTGTACGCATGCTGTTTACGTAAAACTTGATTTAGAAATGATGTCACTTGTGATTTATTAGTTTTGATATAGTAAAATTAAACAAAAATATCAATAAAAGTCAAAATATTTATGAGAAACAATGAATTTATTTCCAAGCTACGCTGCGCGTCATCCATTTGTATTATTCCATTCGCCTACTTGTCAATTTGTCCTGCAAAATCGTAAGCCTCTTTATGCTAACCCTGAGACTGAATGCTTGCTATGAACGTGTAATATTCATTTTGCTTTATGAGTAATTTAAATGGATCATCTGACGACATTGTTAGTTTCTTTTAACGACCTTCCAGTTAACATATATTTGCTGATGCATATAATTTTAACGTGTAAACACAAGGCAAATTCATTTCATTAACGAATGGATGAATTTCATCATGAAGATAAGTTACTTGGGGTAATGTGTAATGCAAGCAAAAGATGTTGAACCTGAATTTCACGCATCTGAAACTAGCCAGCGACCTTGGTGACAAATACAGAGTACCACAGTTTTTGTCAATGCTGAGAGAGTAGTACATGGTGTAAGCAAATCATTGCATACAGTGACACATTTAGAAGCTATGTATATTTATGAAAGCAGTATTTACATTTTTGATTTAAAATATTTATAATTTAAAAACTTAGTCATTCTTGAAGTTGCCTCTAAAACTAGTCACATTTTATCCAAAATAGAAATCAAATTTTAGAAATTTTCCATTTATTCCAGCGCATCACCTGCAACAGTCAAATGTATTGTGCATATACCAATGTGGGTAGGTATATATATCTGACTTTAAAAAAGCTTTACAAAACAACAAAATTACAGTAATATTCCTGGATTTATATAAAATGCATGGAAAACTGGGTAGCACAACAAGTAAAATGGTTTCATAATTCTTTAATCCCCGCACTCATTA
>JAHZNC010000121.1:0-19140 GCA_027744095.1 Zhuqinia jingwanae
GGTTGAATTAAAAGGTTACTTCTTTTCCCCGATTTTTTAAGAGAATACTTGTCCAATTTTTAAATAATATTGGGGAAGATGCTCTGAAAATGTTTTAACGTGTTGATGTGCATATCCGATACGGTTATAATTATAGCTTACACAACCATGCATATGCATCATTATTTCATGTATCTAAACTATCTTTTTTTTATTACATGCAACATAGTAAGTATGAAGCAAAGGTTAAATGAGAATTTGCTGGATAGGTAATAGGTAGACGCATCGGATATTTGATACCATTCCTGATTCACAAAACGTGTTTTGGTTTCATCATCTCAGAAACTATATATACCTTTGAAGGATTCAACAGAAATATTATGACCATAATATCTATAATTATTATTTATCACAAAAGTATTATGAATCTCTTGGGTATCAAAGTTTCCTACATAATAGGTATATACCTATATATTGTTTTCTTCTTCGAATAGTTTCATGAGAACATCTATTTGATCAAGAAGGCGATTACTGTGAAGATTGCAATTTTCACGTGACGACAAACGGGGATCTCGCGTGAGTTGAAATAGATCTCAATCATTTTTCATAACTACTGGATGGCTGTTATAACTTTCATCATCGTTTGAGTCTTGTGTGATAAGATAATGCGTATTGGAAACAGGGGGAATACGATCTTTTTTTAGAAAAACTATGCGTCTCTGATACGTGTGGATTTATAGGTTGTGTAAAAAGTTGAAGTTATAAAAAGTGTGAACTATTTTGTTACATGGATGAAATATAGAGATGCTCCCTGACCGGCTCAACTTTTGTCGTAAAATATTTGTTTTCTTTGTTGTTTGATTTGAGAGATCCCTCTTTTGTTGCTACTTTTGAAGGTCAGAATTAGAAAAAAAGCTGAAGAAAGGCATGCTGTGGAATATCTGTCGAACATGAATGTTTAATGAAGAATCTCCTCCTTTAACATTTTTTCGATTGCGCAGATAAATATTTGATTTTTAAACAAGTACTTGGCATCTATCTGCGCGAAGTAGTTACAATATCTGCCCACTATTTATAGTTTCACAAAGTATTCCCTCTCTAAGTATTTACTAATTTATTTGTCACTGCTCGCAAAGTCGCTACGCGGAATGTGTCAGATATACACAAGGTCAACGTAGCACATAATTCCGTGTATAGGCAGTTGGGTTTTTTTACGTATTCACTTTCTTTTTTGTCATGTATGTATGTAGAATAATCTAACTGACAAGGTTAGCTTTGCAATGGAATTAATGAACTGAGGAGTAGACATGTTATGTTATTTTAGTGGATGCAAGCCCTTTAATCTTATCTTTCACTGAAAAATGCATGTCAAAGGCTGTGATGTAATATTTTGATTTCTCCCCATCAAACAGAATTAACCCGGATTTTGAGGCTACGCTGAGTTAGTTTAGACTTTCCGTTCTGTAGCCCTCACAATCATAAAAAAACGAATCCCAATATAAAAGTTAATTTAAAAAAAACTACATAGATTAAAGCCAAACAAAATACAGAAAGCCATTTTCCCAGTATTTTCTATTAAAATCTTCTCATTATCGGAGATTAGTAAAATTAGTAATTTATCTGACTATTTACACGGGGATTTTATTTCCAAGCTCAAACTTATGGTTATTTTACATATAAGCAGACGCACACCATGGCCGTTATCATTTCAAAAACCCACATTTTTAATTATTTTTTGAAAAACTGCAATTTGGCTGGGTGAGGTATTTTTTCCAGACTCCTCGTGTCCGATTTGTATAAATAAAAAATAAAAATATAGTAAACTCGAAAGTTTAAAATCGTAGTATTTTTTTAGCTCTGACCGTAAATCTTTCCTTTTTCGACACTGTGGGCCGTTATCATTTCAAAAACCCACAAGTCTATTAAACTACAAACTACGTGAGTACGTGTTGTAAAAGTAGGTAGGTACTTACATTTGGCGAGGAGGACTTAAACCACAAAAGGGGTTTTAGTTCTGAGTAGTCGTTCCATGCAAGGAATTAACAAACTCTGTTGATTTGTGATCCTGAAATAAACCTCAAAATTTTGTTCCTAACACTAATTAAATTAATTGTTTATCCAATACACACTCCTACGCTGGATACAGCATTTTGAGTTCATTATTTTATGGAATAATTATGAAAAGGATTGGCATCAACAATATTATTCAACAAGGGAAAAGAAAGTTTTCATTACGAAGAATATTACAATATTTCAGATGATGGAATAGTGTACCTATCCATGTATCCATACATAAAACATAATAGATTGAAAGCATGTTTGTTCTGGGGTAGTAATGGCCTTCATAAAGTAGTAACATTTCAGCTCAATGACAATAATGATTACTATATTACCTTGCCGCAATAACTAATAATAATAATAATTTCATTAGGAAGCACACTACGTGCACAATGCTTTTAGTCTGAAAGGTAATTTGCGAAATTCCCAACGAATCATAATTTGTGGATTAAAGTATTAAAGCGTTATTTGTAAGTACACATTTGTATTTGCAACACATAACATTATGCTAATAAAAAAACATTAAAGAAAGATAGAGTAACCATTCATATGCGTGGCTGCCTGCATTTCTCATAATTATGCCAAACTTTCAATGTTTCTATAAAAGAGACTAAAACGACCTATTAACACAAGTGCGCTCCTACAATTAATTGTAAGTTGTATTAATTTCTAGTCACAAAAGATACATTGAGTCGTAAAATTTCTATGCTCATTTCTAGAAAAAAAGTATAAAGGTACATCTCTTTTTTTCAATTCAATTTTGACTATTCATAGAGCTTTGCGCAAAAAACACACGGTAATCTTTGTGGTTACTTTTGAAACTTTTACCAAACAAATTCATTCGTATTTTTTAGAGTCCATTCATTTCATTCGTGGAAAAAAATACAAGCAAAATGTAGGTACATATACCTAACCTACTTTCTTTCTTTCCCTTGGCTCTCGCTCGCAACTTTGTGTACAGATATTTTTTTGGGGTTTTGCGATAGGACACGATTTCGTCATGTGAATATTGTCAGTTGTCATTAATGACACGTACAAAGTACAAACGCTAAAACAGTTCTCTCTAGACAGTTTTTGTGGCTAAACAATAGGTATGTTCTTTATTAGGAAATCTAACAAAAGGCGACATGCCGTAGTTTGACGTAAGTGGATCAACCTCTTCCCACTTAAATTGGATTGTGAAATTATCTTTGCATGCACCTATGTGTATATTTGTGTCTCCCGCAAGTCTCATTCAGTGACACTCTCACTCACACACAATCATTTTTTTTACTTTCAGTACTACTGCTTCAGAGGAGATGAGGCAAGTACAAAAAAAGCCATAAAAAACTTTTAACAGTTTTCTTTTTTTGTTGGGGGCAGACTGAAGTTTATAATATAAACTTTATATGATGAGGTCTCAACTTTACATCGGTACCTTTACCTCTTAACCTAGTCATTATAATAAATATACTGACATGAATTGACTAAATAGAGCAAAAATCTGTATATAATTTGTTTTATTGGATTGGGACCACTAGGACCGCCGAGGTTTTCTGAAGAGCCTTCTAGCGACAAAGCTATTAAGAAATCTGCCAATCATTAGTAGGTTGTTGTCTATGTAAATAAGGACAACCGGGTTTCTGGCCAGAACTATTATAATTGAAAACATCTGTGTGTGTTCCTGTCTCCCGTGTGTCCCAAAAAAAAGAAGCATGCATGCCATTATTACTGCTCAGGTCAGAACAGCTAGAGCTACAACTTCTTATTGAGCTACAAGTAGCAAACATATTTGCATAAGAAAAACTTACATTTTCTTGACATCCTTTGTCAAGGAGAAAAATAATTTAGCAAAATTATCTACAGGGGTGTCTAAATATAATTTGTTATCTGGAAGCAGGCCAGAATGGAAAATATGTCGAACAAAAGATGTCATTGTCAGTTGCCCCATGTCAAATTCCTATTTCAACAACACACACATTATGGAGTGTGTAAGAGAAACAAAATAAGGGAAAATCCTTTGTTTTCCTGGGTTCCGTTCTGAATTAACTGCGGATGAGAAAATAAAACAACATGTGCAATGTAGCGGGCTACAGTATTCTTTTGTGGTTGATTGATAAGAACGTCCGTCTTTTTCCGACTGGGTGGCCTGACAAGTAGGAAGTCAAGCTCTATAAATAGGCATGCTTCGTGCTCTCAATAATCCAAAGCTACATACATACACAGAGCAACATTGGCACTTGTTATAAATAGATAGATATGCATTATATATTATTATTATGACTGTTGATATTTCGTTGTAGGCAGCCAGTTTAGATGTGCATGGTTGATGTAGGTCTTCTCCAAAATACTAATATACTATGCATTAGCAATGATTGTATGAAACGTAGTATTTTTTTTCTTTTTTGGCTGAGTTGAGATGTGTACATGTGTCCCGTTCTAATCATAATATCTTCGGTATAAGAAAAAAGGGGGAAAAAGTTGAAGAGCACCAGGGAGCTTTCATTTCATCGATTATTGATCTACCCCGGCTGGGTCCATAAAACCGGGAGTGCAGCAGCAGCAGCAGTAATAGTAGCCGTGCCAACACCGACAATGTAGCTCACACCGGTTATAAAAATGAAAATGCCTGCGATTCCTATAAAAAAGTAAAGCAATATAATATACATATAAGCGTCCTTACAAGTTTCACACATAAGTACGTATATACATTAGGATAAGAAGGGTACATTTATAATATATAATCCTACTCATTCGGGAGAAGATTGGAAGAGAACGACAAATGGTTGTTATAATAATGGGCACAAGAAACGAGAAGTACATATAAAACTTCAACTCAAATGTGTTTGCATATGACGGGGATGCAAAAAATCACAGAGGATTCACAGGGAAATCTCGGAATTCGGATATTCCGCAAGACAAATCTAAAGCAAGGAATACAAAGAGAAAAGAGCAAAGGAAATACGCAAACTTGAAATATCAAAAATTTGATTGACAAAACAAAATATAAAGTTCAACAAGGGACAAAAATAGATGATTTTTTTGTGCATCAAACCATGACACAAAACTTGTAGTAGCCCTGGAATATTTGAAACCCACGGGTTGTAAAGAGAAATATAGCAAAGAGAGAAAGAGGAAGAACTCGGAGCAAAAAAAGAGGATAGAAAACTACTATAGAGCACATGGATGGTTAAAATTGCGGGGGAGCTAGCATACTGGTAGAGGAAGAGAAACAGAGCAGAAAGGCATACATGCATACCTCTGTACATTTATATGCATACTTTATACACATGTATTCATTTATACGTTGCCTCATTTTTATATGCATACATACATCAAACGTTAGAACATATATAACCTTTTAAGTTCATTCAGAAGAATTCACAGAACTGAACAAAAAGGAAATGAGAAAGGGGAAAGTATTTTTCGTGGAGAAGTGTATATATATTTCATGCAAGTGGGAGGGAATACATAGATAGAAAAAGAGACATGACGTGCCTATATAAATACATAGCGTGTAGTAATATTATTATAAGAACATGAATGAGCACAGTATAGTAGTAGTAGTAAAATATATACCCAATACTTGTATATAGGTATGTGCATTCATTGTTTATCATTATACTTTCCTATTTTCACTCTTCACCACTACCATACACACTCACTACCACTTCCACCACTGCTACTGCTACTACTACTCCATTCTTTTTTACGATGATGAAAGCTTTCCCTTGCTTTCGTTGTAGGTATGTACCTACTTGCTTTCATCTGTTTCTGTTGATGTTTTCTTGTGTGTGTGCGTGTGAGTAAGTAGGTGGGAAGAGTGTGAAGCAAGCATCAGTAGAAGATATCTTTTTTTTGTGTCCACTGTCAGACGTCTCGTTTTCACTTTTTCTCTTACTTTTTTGTTTTCTGTATGTATTTATATCTATAATATACTTATAGTTGTGTATTTTATTTTCTCTTTGATTTCTCTGTGAGAAAACAAGCACAACTTTTTTGTAACGTCAAAAAACGTCGTGTGTGGATTTCCACAGAATTTGTTTTTGTGTGTAACTTTTTTTTGTTCAGTTGTGTGAAAAGGATTCGATTGAACTGCTTTGAGAAAAAAAGTGTTAACGTTGTTGATGTTGTAATTGAATAGTGTTTTTCTGTTTCTGTTTCAGTGTATTATTTTGCGGAGAATTTTGACTGAACACCGGGAAAAATAAGTTAGTTTAGACGGAGAGCCATTCATCAATTATCAGGAAAAAAAACTATTGCGCAAACAAACAAGGGAGAGATAATCATACTTTGTTATGAAATTGTTATGAAAATGGGTAAATGTGAAATGTTTCGTTCTGTTAATTAGATTTGTGAATATAGTTGATATGATAACAAGTTGACTTTTTCCTCTTTTTTTTAAACTCAAAGAAAAAGTGTGACACAGACAGATGTGAGAAGAGTAAACAAATTTCCAAATATATTATTTATTATTACTATAACGAGTGATGTGGAAATTTAACCTACTTCGTAGAGACAAAAATCAAGGAAAAGAAAAACCAGGTTTGTGTAATGTGGATCGTGGGTGATTCTAAGAATCAGATAATGAAGGTGAAACTGTTATTGACGGGCCTGCCAACCGACTTCCGGTATTACATATATTTCTAGCAGGAATATACTACACCTATACAAGTCATACAAAAGTGTGTATAAGATATACATTCAACATTATAGTGAAAGATTTTCTCTCAGTTACACACACAAACATAAGTTACCTATACAAAGGTGGATGTTTTGTATGTGGGTCGTGATACCGAGTGGACAACGTTGATAGAAACCTAATAAGATTCAAGTATATATAATTTCTTGCAGACGACATGTGAGATTGCAATTGACCCCGTCACGTTATAGTGTCTTGATATGTGTACACAAGTCCAATGCACGGGACAGAAGTTTTGATAATGACGGAAGAAAACAAATGCAATACTCATTTGATTAAGGATAAGTTACAGTGAAAGTGGCACAAAAAAAGGGTAAATTCGTCTGTCGTCCCACAAGACATTTTTTGTAAATAGTTCCTTGTATTTCAATAAAAAGTGCAGTGATCATGCATGGGACAGCTACCGTTAAACCTATAATGTCTGACTAAGACATGATGTCAGTGCTGAAACTGAAAACATAATACTACCAGATTTTCACAACGCGACACCTGAATCTTGAGAAACTGCGCTTTGTGGTTGTGGTTTTTCCAAAGTTGTGGACGGTGCTGATTGATGAAGAAATTTTGTAGTAATTAAAATATTTATAATTTGGAAGTGACAATAGCAGTTACACATTATTTTGAAGATATTGTTTCCGACAACACTCACGTCACGTCTTAGATTTTACGATAGGGAAAATGAGCTAAATAAATGTGTCATGTTACATTTAAATCCTTTTTTTGAAGGTGCGCGACACCGAAAAGATTTGACGTAAAAACAGAGTAATAACACATTAAAAGGGCTTTGAAAGGGATGGAAACAGGAAATTATGAGCTTCTGTCTGATAAATAACTAATTAATAGTTGTTAGTAAAATAATATTTTTTTTGTCAAGTTAAAAGTGTGAAATAGAAAGTTAAAGTAAGTGCCGTTAATATCCTTATTGAAATTAGTAAAGAAATTTTGGCAAAGGGTATATATGTACATACCTTTCACTTTCCTATTATTATTTATAGACCAAGTTCATTAGCGTAACTGGATTGTCAAAGTGCCATATAATTAGCAATCTATTGACTCGTGGCTTTTAACATAATGAACGAACCAACCAAACAAACTTGGAAGCCTTGTCGACGGTGTTCTTGGTGAAAGGGGAAAGTATAGTTTTTTTTACCTAAACATTATGTCCCGATCCAATTGGTATTTGTGATGTTATTTGGAATACTGATATGGATTATTTCACTGATTCCTCTTCAAACAAGTCCGTCTTTTGGTAAGTCTAAATTTACGTAAAATTCTTGACATTATATGTAGCTGTAATTGTGGCATGTTCATTTGGTAATACGCTGGGGGATATATATCAATTTAGGTTTATTCTATAGAATTGTAATTTCAATGTGTATGAAAAATAGGGAAAAAACAATTCTATTCAATTATCTAAATGGTAAACCATACAGGGTTTTCTGCAGAATATAAAAATTAAATATCGTTCAAGCGTTAATTCTACAACACTTTTTTCAGTTGTCCGTGAAATTGAAGCATGCTGTCACCATCGGATTACGTTGACATGCGGTGGAAGGAGTCAGCAGCAGCAACAACAAAAGGAACAGCGCGACATGAGGATTGTCGTTGTACAAGCAAGATATGTCATCGACCAACAAGAACAAATTCCTGCGGTACCCAGTTCTCAGCCTCTCTACCCATTTCCAGACCCGACAGAGGCGAATTTCAAGATCCAGGATAATGTTGGAGCAACAACTCCATCATCTTCTGCATTAGACAATCTTCCCCATTTCAAACATTCAAAAACAATCTCGTAAGTACACAGACTCATAAAAAGTACAAGTGTCACTTTCACAAATGGGAAATTTATTTCTTGATGCGTATCATTCATAAGAATCATGTCTTGGTTTTGAAATCAATTTGAGTAATATGCGTGAAACTGAATAATAAAATAATGGAAACATGTATAGTAGCTATCGAGAACGCCATTTTAATAATAATTGTTTGCTTTGTAAACTTTCTAGTAATTTCTTTCCAATTTTCATGGAAAGTCAGTCGCATTTAGTGTCGTTAATTATAGATTGTTTTTGATATTGAGGCAGGGAAAACGTTTTATATATGTTCAGGAAACTGTAAAATATATCGAAGTAATAATAATTCGATTACTAAACATACTAAATGTAAATGTGAGCTGATGATTAACAACGTTTTATACCTTGCTAATTGGCTTTTATGGTGCGTAGTTGAAGTTGCTAGTCGAACTTTTTTCAAGGTACAGCACCATGAAGCTTGAACTACAAGGGCCATTTCTATTTTTTTATTGGGAAAAGGTTTCCCTGTGAACGAAATTTTGCGCGAAACCTGATTGTTCTGAACTCCACGCGCGTAAGATACACTTCGACTTCACTAGCAGATTAACGAAATGAATAAGTAAAAATAAGTTAATAACTCAAGTGTTGATAAATGATTCTATTAATTACGTTATATAAATCTAGGTACATACATACATATGTATTTATGCATATACAAATATTGTAGCAAAATTGATCACGTTTTTATTGTTCGTAGCAATCGGCTAGAAAATCATATGCATATCAATAATCCTACAGAAAAATATGTCTAGAAAAGGAACAGTATAGCAACACATAGCCATTAGGTTACATCAAAAGGTACAGCAGTAGATTAATTTTTCATGCAACTACACGAGCGCTTAATACTTTCACTGCCCTTTGTCAATTTTAATGAGTGTTAGATAAACAGGCACAGTGAAAATGCGTTTCCAATTTGAATTTATTATCCATAAAAAAGTCACTGAATGTGAATCATATATGTTCATTTTACAAAAGAATAAGCTCATGTAATAATATTAATAATCATCATTAAAATAGCTTTAGCTTAAATTTAATGGATTTATTTTTCAGGCTATGGGATCTGGACATAAAGTGGATGCACGACTTGACTAATGACAATTTGCCAGATCCTGTTCACGTGAATGCGCCCTCTTGGCATCCTTCCCACATATCTACCTACCAAGGGAAGCAACCATTTCTTCCAAATCCCCGTAAAGTAACGACACCTCCTATTTTTCCGGAAGACGGACTTAATTTTACCAATACACGTGTGATAGAAATGCCACAGTATCAGATGGATTTCCTTGACAAGAATACGATATGGCGAGAGCCTTTATTTTATATAGGACCAACAGAGTCTAGTATAGTATCAGCACCAACATCGCTACCTCCAACGCCAAGTAGGTCGTCTCCTGTTGTAATGACCCCAAAAAGTATATCTGGAAAAGATGGCAGCAGAAGAAGAAACGGAAGAGGAGAAAATGTCGGGAAACCTTTGCAAAAAGGAGTTAATGAACAAGTTGCAAGAGAATCAAGGGAAAGTAGGAGTGAAAGTTTTTCTTCCTATTACCACAATTACAATAGCGGCAACAGTGAATGTTGGTCGTACCAGGCTTTGAGCAGCACGAGTGCTACTTTCACTACCGATCCGAATCTAATCAGGCCTTCGTGGCATTTCAAGGATCTGAGGGCGTATTTTAATCAAAGGTAAGTGTGAGAGAGCAAAAGTGTATAAACTAATTGCAGACGTGTACTAAATTAATGAAATTGAAAGTCTATTTCCAAAAAAAAAATAATACAGAATGCTTTGGACTACGGAACTGAAATGGTTTACATGAAATGTGTATATCGTGAACTTATTATCTCAAACGATAAATATGCTTCACACATTTTTAGGCTATAAAAGTGGGGAAAATTGAAAGTACGTGAATATTGGATTCGCATTTCGCATGACCGATATCATAGCTGTGCCATGTTTCATTTTTCTTTTTCATGCGTTTTATGTTTACGGACGGCATTGATACATGAGAATGCTTTTTTTATTTCGTTAGTTTAAAAATAGCGATAGACTACCTACCTACCTACAGCCCTTTTTTCTTGTACTGCTTTTGAATATTTTTTTTTCACCGGGTCTTAAGAAATGTATAAAATCTAATGGCAATTTTAATTGACTCCTACTGTTTTGCTCGGCACGCACGTCGGAATGATTGGAATTTTCATTTTAGAACTGCCCTTTGATAAGAAAAAAGTCAAATGCTTTAAAATATTCTGTGCAAGGTATTTTTGTTCTGATTAAAGATTTTCGAATAAAAAATGTGCAGCACTCAACAACAAACTTCAAAAGTCTACCAAATACCTACAAACATATGTATAGTAGGTACTAGCCTTTCAAGGAAGTATCGCAGTTTACAAATATACTTATTTTGCTTCTTGTAGCACTCAATAAAGGTTTTTGAATGAGACCTAGGTTGTAGTTAGGGTTTCAAACGAAAAAATGTTTCAACTGTTTTCACCGCCAAAGGCCATCGTCGAATTCTCCTGCGATTCTTGTGCTATTCTTATTCTTTTTTTAGACGCATTTTATTTTTGTCTTGATATCTTTTGTGTACATTGAATGGTTCCAGACGCTGTACTAAATCAGGTAGACTAGGTTCTACTCTATGACTGCCCAAGGCTGACTCAAGGCTTGCGAATTTACAGACATTTTTACTTACCTATTACACCATTAAGTAGCTAATGCTTTTTATGTAATACGCAAATGAGTAAAGGATGTGAATGTGAACGAGATTAGTATACACTTAAAGTGTTTTCATGCTGTCAGTTTCACCCAGGGCATTGGGGATAGAGGACGTATTCACGTTGCACTCTACCAAAAAAGAATACTGTTACTGTTGATGTCATCAAAGTTTTTTTTGTTCGTCTTGCATCGTTCGTTTTTCCAGTGCAGTAGCGGATGTCACAGACAAAACATTTGTTCAAAACGCGTGAATTGAGAGGCGACTAGTTTTCCCTCGTGTGCATGAATAATGCATTTTATATAGGAACATCATAATGATATTAGAAAAAACAAACAGTATGCAAGATAAAAGGATGTGTATACATGTGTAAGTATGTATGTATGTATACAGAGGTATATGCACTAGTTATAGGGATGTTCATAAAAGTTCCGAAAAAACTGACAAGTAAAGTTGTAAGACGATCTGGGGACGAGACGCGATGTGAATATCAAAAAAAAAATTCAGAAAGTAGCAGTAAAAAGTTACATGTCTTTATATATCAGTTTGATTGGTACAAAACAACATAAATGAACATACATTCATTCATACATACATAAATACAAAACGAGACCAAAATTTTTGAAGGGGGAGGCTGAATGACAATTTTCTTTTGTTTTTTTAGCTATGATTCTTTCTTCTTCTTCTTTTATCTCATTTTATGTCCCCCAGTTATTTTTATTACACTTACTAGAGAGAAAGAGTAGCGTAATAGTAACAAACTGCAGCAGTGTGTAACAAGATATATAAATATATATTGCTAAAGTCTGCGTTGTGTCTGTGTGTGTTGAGGTGATATCTGTAGAAAAGAGTTGGTAAGCAAGCATTTGGTTTCCTTCTCAATTGTATCCATTGCATTCAGTGAAAAAGAAAAAAAGACGGGAATGACGGTAAAAGTAATAACGATCCCACTTTTTTTCTTCTTTTCCATTCCAATTCATCCATTCATTCACACATGAAAAAGTTATAAAATGACAATGCACCACACACACACACACACATAAAAAATATAACGTATGGGTTTCTCTATATTTATCATATCATATCATGGATCCCCATTTTACTGGAGCAAACGACCGAAACAACCAAACTAACAATTCATTTGTTGATTTATACGGATATTATATATATTTTCTCTCTCTCTTTGTAATACAGGCTGTGGACTAACAATAAAATAGAAAGAGAACAACACATGCATGCACAGAAAGGGATACTGTATATTATTCCAGCAGCCAGTTTGCTTTGTGTATAACAAATAATTCAAACAAGCCGTTCCATTGTTGCTGTTTATCATCATGGTGATCTTATTATCATTCCTATTATTATATCTAATCCACACAACGTAGTTCTCGTGAAAAAAAGAAAAGAAATTGAACTGTAACTTTTTTGCTACTATGTTGCGTTTGCACTAGAAAGAATGTATACAAAAGGCAGAACAAAAAATCTTATCATCATCGGTGTGTGTTGCCATACTGCGGCTTATATTCATATGTAAACTCATTTGAAATATCTTTTCATAAATAAAAAAGGGCACCGATGTTCTCGATTATAATAATAAAGAATATTATATAAAGTCATATAGCATTTGGTGCTAAAATTCCGACTGGATTAAGTTGCTCTCTGAGAATTCAGCGTTGCCTTTGTTGACTTGAACTTTATTCAGAGCGGTTGACTCTCTCTCTCTCTCTCTGGCTTACTAAAAAGAAAAGGAGAAAGGGTAAAAAGCAAAGGACTTTTATGGGTGATGTCCGATGCATTATGCATTACCACATGAAGTATTCACATAGGTTGTAGGTACAATATATACAATGAAAGCTATGATGTAGATGTAGATAGTGAATACAAGGTTTGCAGTTTATGCACTACAGTCAAAGAAGAAAAAAAGATCAAATATCCCTTCAGCCAAAAAAATGTTTTACTACTCTATACATTATCATATCGCAATCCTTTCACAGACCGATCATTTGGTAATACAGTTAACTTGCACTTAGTTCCATATGACCACATTCCACCCTATGTACTCTTCTGCCCTCTTTTTGCTTACTCTCCATTTTTTTCGTGTACTGTTACTACTCCCATTCTACTTTCCATTCTGTTTTTTATTATTTTACATGTAGCAGCAATATAAGGAGTAGGGAAAGATCGAAAATTGTAAAGGGGAGGACACAATTTTTTTTGTTATTGTTTGGGAAGCTCATTTACATGTTTGCTTGTCACTTTTTTATTACATTAATAAATATACTCTTTAGTTTCCATGTTCTATAATATTCAAAGCAAATTAAGAGTTCGTGCTTGTAATGTGTAATATAATAATAATTTTTTTATGGGTACAAGTGTTTGTTATTACATTTGTCATATTTTTTCCTTTTCCCTTCCCCTAGTCCTTCGCTGGTCATTACAATAGAAACATAAATATGAATTCGCTGGTCATAAAACTGAATGTGTTATTATTATGGTGGTAAATGCAGCATAGCATAAGGCATAATAACTTTATACTCCATTTAACAACACGCATATATGTAGCAACATATTGTGTATAGTGGGTACATATATACATTGCGTGTAAAAAAACACAACAAAGGCAAACTGCAGCTACAGATAAAACAAACATCAAAATTAACGTTGAAAATTTTGTCTTGTGAAAGTGGCAGAATTGTCTCTTTTTTAAAATGAGACATACAGCGTTCGAGATGTTGACGATGTGATGTAATGATAATAATAGGGATGAGAACTTTCTTCCATTGAATTTTACCTGGAATGAGTCCCTATTTAATAATATTACATATAATGTGTATACTCAAGTCAAGTGTCACGAGCTCCTTGTTTCATGGCTGTGCGTGGCATTTTCCAGGCGATATTCATCGGTGTAGAATGAGATGAGCTGTGGGATTGCATTGCTAGTTCGTATGTAGTAAATGATGGTGCTCAACTTTTGTTTTGTGTTTGTTTGTTAAAGAGTACTCATAAAAGGATGTTTACAAATTCCAAACCTAAATGAAATACATAAATGAATTAAATAGGTAGTAAAGCCCTTATCACTTGTCAAGTGAAACACAAAGATGTCTAGCATATGAAATGAAGCTTTGTTGGTATTGTTTGTTATATCTTGCATCAGTTTTTGAATGCATCCTTGAGAAACGATCTTCACCAATTCGCTGATGATGTTATTATTATACGCCAATTTCATCTTTCACTTTCTTGTTTCGAAACGTAGTAGCAGCAGCCAAAAATTTATAGACAGACATTAGAGATTCTTTTGTGTAGTTGTAACTTGTAACATTTGACATTCTCGTACTCGGCTTCCAAAGGAATGTATTTAAGATGATGATGACATGTTACTAAGGAAGTATCCTACGATCTGATCGTAAATAGCTATGAAGGTGTAACGATAGATATGGGTCCTTTTTACTTTTGTGTGAACACGAATTTTAGGAGAGATAAATTCACCGTTTTGTAAACTAACAAACGAAATTTCAATGGAAATTTCTGTGAATTAGAGAATCAAACAAACATGTAATTCAATTATACTAGATGTGTGGGTGCTCTGTTTGAAATAAACAGTGCCTCTACTTATAGTACCTTTGGCTATTTTTACAAGTAAAGTATTGAACAGAAGCAATTGTGTATTTCATTATTTTATTCTATTTGTAGTTGTCTGTAGCAAAGGGATCTGAAATCTGAAACTACTTTTTGAACCAACGAAGAGAAACATTTTCTCATCAGTGCGGGAGAGTGGGAAGTAAATGTATAGAATTTCTTCCAAAATACACGGAGTTTCCTTCCCCGCACTTTAAAATTAGATAGAAAAGTTCAACAATTCAACTCAGACAAACCATGATTTATGCCTTCTTTGTGCATCGTTTTGATTGTATTAAAGTGTGCAGCTTTAAATAACTTAATTATTTTTAATGAATTTTATTGTCGTCTCTCGTTGCGATACTTTTGACATGCTATTCCTGTTTTCTTTGACATGCCATANTAATTATTTTTAATGAATTTTATTGTCGTCTCTCGTTGCGATACTTTTGACATGCTATTCCTGTTTTCTTTGACATGCCATATTTCATGTTTCATCTTGCTTATGATCTACTGACACTGATCTTGTAACGGATAACTTGACTTTCATACATAACTTTAAACGATAAAAAACCAGGGACGTTATATATGGCTCCTCATTTAAAAGTGAAAATGAAGTGTGTGAACTTCAAAGTTACAAGGACCTATTTTTATTAGAACTGCTAACAAATTCAAATAACATAAAACTAGAACATACGACATATTTCTTAATTTGTATGTATTTACGCATGCATCTCTGAAAACGTCAATTAAGATTAAAAGTAGATTTAAGTTTCTTGTCACTTATTTAAGCACATCCAATATTACTTGAGCATTAAAGCAAATCTCAACAAGTTCCAACAAAATGTGTATTTTGTTCCCTGTGAACTTCTACTTAATTTCTATAAATGAACTTAAGCACATCCAATATTACTTGAGCATTAAAGCAAATCTCAACAAGTTCCAACAAAATGTGTATTTTGTTCCCTGTGAACTTCTACTTAATTTCTATAAATGTGACTTTTCTTTTCTTTTCTCATTTCAGGTGCAGTGGTAGGACTAAATGCACGGTGGATCTTCTTCGAGGCAAACAACCGGATCCGGATGTTACAAAACTCTGCCACTTGTTACCTGAAGGGAAGATTACAGTTAAATATTTATGCTACAACGCCAGTTCAGGTAATACATTGTTCAGTCTGCTGCACAGAGTTATACTTTTTATATGTACATTGCAGCGTAATCTTGATATCCATGAGCTTGTGAAATAGTTTCATGTTGAGAAATAATGTCAATTGCATTTTAATGAAACTTCAACTTTTAATACAATTTCAATTATTGTCGTTGCCTACGTACCCACCAACATTACAATAAGCACGTTTTCATGTATCATGCATGGCTACTGCTATAGGTTACGCAAATAAAACCCAAAAATTGTATTACTCAACTAACGCCATGTACGAAAACCGTAGAGTGTACTCAACAGAGTCATAGCTACCCACTCCAGAATGATCAAATTTGCTTTCAATTTAATATGTAGATCTTTTGAGGTCTTTTTGTGTGGTTGTATAAGCTGTCTCGTTGTCTGTGACATTTCCAAATTCTTCTGAAATATTTGTTATAATGAAAGTTCAAAGAGCGTATATACCTATTATGCTTAAAAAGTTGAAATAGATTTCATACAGCTGCGCTTATAATATATTCTTGCCCAAAGTGGTATTTCGTAATTATTTTGACTTTCCATGAATGCTGTGTTATTTAAAGTTTCAAGTAGCACGTTTAGAAAACTTTAACTCGTTCAACTTGTTCGTGGAAATGAATAATGTTCAGTTACAAATATACGTATTGTTATACTTATTTATAAAACTTACAAACTTGTTGTGCACGAATATTGACACATAAATAAAGTCATTCACCACCACCCGCGTCCTTAGAATTTGTCAATGAAGATAAGTAAATACTAGCATGTTACAATTTGGTGAAGTGGTAATTAGATTTTAAGAAGTGTTTTCATCATCACGTGACATGACACGCAAGCAAGAAAATACTGGTATCGGTTTAAACCGACTTGGTCCTTTTTTGTTGCTTCTCTTGAGACTTTTTTATTTCAGCTCAATAGAATAGAGTGCGTAATGCCAGCTTTTAACTTCATTATCGCCAAGAAAAGTAAGATTTCCAACTACTTTTCTTGTAAATTCCCACAGACTTCAAGGATTTGTTGTTGACCCGTGCATGCTATTTGGAATTTAGAACCTACAATCTGACATTGCAGACTTTTATGTTTCCATAACAATGCCCGTCGTGTAAAAAGTTTTGCTGGAGGGATTTTTAACGGTTATTCGAAGCACCACAATAGCAGCTTATATATATCCGTTTAAACGTGCGTTTTTTTGTATAGCAAAATAATAATTACAATACGGTTCAGAAGTATTCACGTAGTCCGTTTTCTGCTGACATATTAAGGTTTTATTGAAAGACTAAAGAAACCCCATTTTCCATACTTTTCACATGCCGATATATATGTAGATGTTGAGTACGTGTTGTGTGTGAACTATATTTCATTTTAAAAAAATTATGAATAATCTGGCCTGAGATAGTCGCAAACTAGAGAAACAAACATGAAACTAGCAACAGAAAAGGTTGACTTTCAAATTTTAAAAGTGTAGAGCTCAGAGCTGTCCTTTCGAAGAATTGCAATTCAGAAAAAAATATTTCTCTTCCTTCTTACGCATTTTCACTTCAAAGCTAAAAGTCTCCATTCTTGGAAAAATAAAATTGTACTATTTCCGTTTCTTTGTTCGGCTTTTATATTAGAGAAAGAGATCAGCAGGCAACTTTTGTCTGTGTACCCATACATGTTACACGGATTTTATGATGTCATTCATATACGAGATGAATGTATGACGCAAATCGAAAACGCAAGTGAGGATATATTTCTTTTGAAGAAAGATTTAAAAAAAGAAAACATATGTACAAAAGTTCTGTACCGAGTGAAGATGAGTATCTCCAATCAACACAAATAAAAAAAGATATGATATAATATGTGACACGCACAGCAAATATGGTTGATTTAGTAACACAACAGGACATTTTTTTACGTGGGAGGCTCGATCTATTTACGATTAATTGAATTTAATATGTTTGTATTCGTCATTGGAGATATGTGTTACGTTGATAATTTTTTCTTTTGATCACATTATTCAATTCAGTCAGATCAGCAGCTACATAGCAAGTAGATTTTTGGACAATAATTTATTTATCACTTTTCTTTCTGTGCGGATTCTGGCTCATTGCACATGTTGGAGTTGGAAGTAAAGATGTTCCATATATAACACAGGCACAAAGGGCTACATTTCTCTTCTTACATTCAGTTCAACGAAATAACCTTTTTTTGGTTTCGCACTATGTCGTTGTATGACGAACGTTACAACATGAAATACATAACTCTTGTTTCTTAGAAGGAACAACAATGAGACGAATCGAAAACGTGTAGTAAACACAAGAGTTCCCTGGGTAGCATCGACACGTGGTTCAGTGTAACATGAAGGGCGCGTGTACTCTTGAGGTCTTTTGCTTTGTCACAGACAAATAAAAATTGTATAAAGAAACTCACAATACTGCTAAAAAAATGGCATGATGGAAGTGTTAAATTTCTAATATAATGTAATTGACAATTTGTTTCCAGTGTAATGTGGAAAAACTTGCTTATCTTCAGTTATAAAAAGGATCAAACTTTCATTTCATATTGTAAAATTGAAATGTGTAAACGCAATGAAATGAAAATCATATTCCTGCCAACTAAGCTAATAACGGAATGGCAATCACTAGAATTCAAAGTAAAAATGGTTTCGTAGGGAATAAAGAAGTTTTTAAAAGTTCCAAAGTCTGTGGCTTCACGGTACTAGGAAGGCATGTTTTCGAGTCTGTAGCAGACATAAATATTGGGTTTAAAAAGGATTCATAAACTGCTAAACAACAAGGAAGTATTTGGGCATATTTTTGTGTATGATCTAATGAAGTTGCTACTTGTTACTACTAAGTTTGTGTAAAAATAGATTGATGTTATTTGTAATTTGTCTAACGATGAGGTAAAAGCCACAAGAGACGCATGACGTCAAGCAGAGATTTGATTCCAGTTGTTCCTTTGAACCACAGTAATGTATGTGTGCTAGCAGTGTCCGCTGCTGCAAACAACATGTAGGTACTTAAGCAGGAAATATCCGCTATTAACAGCCGTATTTAACTAACTGGCCTCAGTAGTGTAAGG
>JAHZNC010000123.1:0-10273 GCA_027744095.1 Zhuqinia jingwanae
TCTAAAGCAAAAACACACGCTAATAATTTTCCATATTTGTAGCCCTTGGGTCCTTCCTTAATGTTTCACAATAATTTATCATTATAATTTTACATGCACATAATTTATGGTAGTAGTATTTACGTAAATTTAAATTTACGGTGGGAATTCATAGACATGGGGTGTTTTAAAACATAGAGCATTGGAGTGAAAGTAGAATATTCTTATTTTTTTGGAAGCAAGGCTAGTTTGAAATCAAAATTTTACACGAAAAGGCAGAGAATATAACTAGGTATGTATATCCACTTTTATTCTCAAAGAATTGTTAAAGTTGTGTACCACGCTTTTGGTGAAAGTTTGATAACAACACAACATGTTGAGTTGTGCATGTGTGTATATAGGTATGATATTATTAGGCTATAAAAACACAATAAATATTGTGGCACCGCTCTTCACATTTTTGAGTTGTGTGGACAAAAACACATAATATGTTTGTATGAATGATTCTTTGGAAGTTTCTCTGTAAGTACGCAAATATACGAGTTAACGAACAGAGTTATTAAAGTGAAAACAAATTCAATGAATCGTTCATGCTAGGTGTGTGGCAGCTGCGTGTGGCTCAAATTTTCATGGCCGATATGACGATAATGCCAAAAAAATATTCAGTTGCAGGAAGTGTGTATGGCAGGCACAGGCACACAAAGTACTACACTTCAAAGTGCTTTTTTTTATCAAACTTTGTCCAGAAAATTTCCCAGACCCACTGAACTATGGGAGCATGAAAAATATAACAAGCCTCTATATCTGCTCAGTAAAAATGGATCTCGTGTTAATAACCTTAATCCCTTTAAACGCTGACACGTCACAAAATACTACCATTCTCTCTGTTGTTGTCTCATGTTTTTTCTGGGGATTACTTTAAAAAATCATTAAAAAAACAAATCCATTTGCTCTTCTTCAATGGATTAAATTTAAAAGCAATATAAAAATGCTACACATTAATGTTCTCATCTCTTAAAGTCAATTGTCGTTTACTTACAAACCTATTACCTTTATTCCTGTTTTTTCCTCCAGGGAAAAAAGCTTCACTCTCAATTCAATTCAATGATTACTTTTTTATAATGCCAATACATGGGAACAAGCAACGTCATGTTTATGTAGCATCAAATCAATATAAGCCTACATGTATTTCTGTACACACACACGCACCCTAAGCCTTGTTAAAATTCACGTGAAGGAGTCAGGAATAAATCTGATTTTTTTCATGCCCCGATGAATATCACATCACATTATATAATACGGTGGTGAATGAAGGCAGCGTTCTTCTTCCTTTCGATGCACAATACTACTACTTGTTATTATGGAGAAAAGAAAATGCTGGAAAAGTGAATAAAACAGCAATACTTTTGTAAGCCATACACATTTTACCAGATAGGTATATTATGTAAGTTCCTTTTCCTCTGTAATTCTGGCATTTGAGAAGATTTTCAACACACAAAAGAGACAGGAATAAATCTGATTTTTTTCATGCCCCGATGAATATCACATCACATTATATAATACGGTGGTGAATGAAAGGAGCGTTCTTCTTCCTTTCGATGTACAATACTACTACTTGTTATTATGGAGAAAAGAAAATGACGGAAAAGTGAATAAAACAGCAATACTTTTTTTGTAAGCCATACACATTTTACCAGATAGGTATATTATGTAAGTTGCTTTTCCTCTGTAATTCTGGCATTTGAGACGATTTTCAACACACAAAAGAGATATGTAGGTGTGTGTATTAAAAAGAAGATGAACTGACTTTAGCTCTTTTGGCATGAAAAAAAAGCAACTGAGGCTTGAATTAAGTTTGAACTTTTGCTCTTCCTTTTTTTTCTACCAGCAACGTACCCACTTCACACATGAGTACTCCACATTAAGGATGCTTACATACACACATGCACAAGGTGAAAGTAAATGCTGGCGAAAGTAAAGAAGAAGCTATAGGTGTACCGGACAAAAAAAAATGTTTGCTTTTGCCTCGATGATTTTCTTCTGCTTTCGCTTTTTACAAAGAGTGCTTCTTAATGTAAACAGTGTTGTTATTCCGGGCGGCGTTGTGTCTTGTTTGCCGTGTCAATGCATTGTCAGTTTCTACTGTAGAGTATCTTCTAAAGAGACATTAAGGATGCTTACATACACACATGCACAAGGTGAAAGTAAATGCTGGCGAAAGTAAAGAAGAAGCTAGAAGCTATAGGTGTACCGGACAAAAAAATGTTTGCTTTTGCCTCGATGATTTTCTTCTGCTTTCGCTTTTTACAAAGAGGATTTCTTAATGTAAACAGTGTTGTTATTCCGGGCGGCGTTGTGTCTTGTTTGCCGTGTCAATGCATTGTCAGTTTCTACTGTAGAGTATCTTCTAAAGAGGAAAAAAATGTGTACAAAAGGTCTCTCTATATGGATAAAAATATGTAGGTATGTACGACAAACGTACACATGAAAATATTAGTAAAGGAAACGCTATGCTTCAATGGTAAAAACTTGAAGTATCTTTCTTCTTCTAATAGATGATGGAAATAAAAAAATAATACATAAGCCTATAAGGGCAGCTAACTGAAGGGAACAGAAGGAAGCAATATTATTAGAGCCACTTCCTTTTTTATTTTATTTCAGGCTCAATGTAACATAATAGACTACACACTACACTTGTCCTTTTTGGACGCTATTTTGGTGAAAGCGGTGGTATTTGCTCAGTTTTCTCATTCAATTCCAAAAAGATATATATACATCAATAGGTTAGGTTAGGTCCAAAAGATATACATCCATATACCGGAAGTTGCTTGTGTAGATTTTTCTCTCTCATATAAAATACGACACATGCATACACACAAATTGCCTTATCGTTTTTGTTTCGTTTATAGCAATTTCCTGTTTGCCTTGATTTTCGTTCCTGTTTATTATTATTATCAAGAAACGAGGAAAAAGAACATTCATCAAAATGCCGAACACTATATCAATACTGCGATTGAAGAAACATAATATATACATGCTCTGATTGCCTATCTGGTGTATTCTTTATGCAATTTTTCAATGTTTCATAAGCAATATACCTAATACAGGCTATATGAAATAATATAGGCTATATATATATCGCGCAGAAATCGTGATATTACTTACCTTGAACGGGGGATTAAGGGAGTAATTCCTCGTTGCATGTCCTTTTGCAAATTCTGTTCGGTTGGAGAATTCATACAATTGGCCTGTATCGTCCATTTTGGTAACCCAATATTTATCCCCAGTTATACTACCCAGTGCAGGCTCCCGCATCCAGCAACCGGCAGGAGCAGCGGAGTATCGATTAAACACCGGTTTTCCAACGGCAGAGAGTACACAGTCTATAAAAAAAGTCAATAAATAGGTTGCTTTATAGATCATTCTCGTGATTAGCTTTACTTACTATGCATCCAAGCCAAAACACAATACAAATTAGGATGTGGGAAGGTACAAAAAATGTTTTACAAAATAATGTGCGTTTTGCATATAGATATTGAGGTGTGTGCGTACCATTTCTCGTAATTGCTCTCAATGACATATAGGTGCTTGAATTGCTGATGCAAAATATTATTTGCATTGACCGATTTACTACAAAAACATACTTTAAATGTTTTTTTTAAACATTGGAACATGGGAAAATACTCAAAACCTAAGTTGTGGCTTTCACAATATATACCAGCACAGCAATATAATTATGCACAGCATATTTGTAGGTGTGTACCTATAAATACAGCATATCTTTGAGAATTAAATAAATATATATAAGACACTTGTATAGAGAAAGTAATTAGATTTGCTTGAAAAATTTAATACTAAAACTAAACCTACATCAAGCAATCTTACGTTTCGTATTTATTTTTTCTTTTCATTCGCTCTACCGGCTCCATTATTTTGCACTTCATCCCCGTACATTTTCATTATCCTCCTGCACAACAAGATGACGTACTTAAGAAGACAAAATCTATGTATGAATATCTCGTACTTTTGTGTAGACTCATTTCGTCGTGCATGAAGCCCACTCCTCCAATCCAAAAGAAGAACAAGGACAATAATGGCATCAGGAAATGATCATTTACTGTTACCACTTTTACTTGTCGTTTCCTTTTAATCCTCTTGCACTCGTACAATACGCTTTTTTGTGCAGTCTACCATTTATTGCATTAAAAGCATAATATCTTTCCCTTTTAATGTAGGTTGTATCTTTGTATGGTATCTCGCTTGCTTGTATATATATATCAGTAGTAACCATTCTCATTTCCCCTTTATTTGGGTTAAGTGCACTTTCCATACGACAGAATTATATTTATCTTTCCTTCCACCATACCATCATCACGCCGCTAGTAGTAAGTAGTACCAAACCAACAGAAAATATCTACGTGAACAGCTAAAAAGTACATAAAAAGCTATGTGTTTGGTGTGTGTCCTGTAATTTTATTTTCTCTCCATGTCTCCCTCTCTTTTACTGGTAGTCGTTATGTACTTGTGTAGTACAACGTGTAGTAACAAAAAACGAAAAGAGCACTTTAACGTGTGTAGATGAACCTCTCAACTTGATTTCGTAGCAGTTAATTCATCTAAATGTTACAGGTGCTCGTTGTTGGAAGCCATTTTTCTCCACTCTGCACATTAGCGAGAAACAAGTACTCTGCTTCCAGAGAATCAGTAATTGAGCCTTTAACATTCAACAATAAAATTTACTTCCAACAAAAAAAAACAAAGAGAGCCAAATAGAACATGTAGTTTTAAAACATAATGCTACACTACATATAACCAAAAAAGTACACACACACACATAAAACTTGTGCTTTTAGCAACTATCAGTTTCGTATGGATTCTTTCATGATGATGATCATCATGTCATTCAAGTCTTGTATGTTTGTGTGTGTACTTTCCGGTTAGAGTTTGAAGCAAAATGGCAAATTACTAGAAAAGAGGTATTTGGAACTTTTTGTGAGAAAATAGTATATAGTCACTCTTAATACCAATCTTTGTTATTTAGCCGATTTATTATATTAGGTGGAAAACCTCATATTCCTAATTGACCTCCCAGAAGTATTAACTTTATGAAAAGGCTATTTTTTCAAAAAAAAACTTTATTGCAGAACATGTAAACCAAACTTTTGTGAAATGTCATGCAGATACATTGGATTAATTTCATGAAAAAAAATTTCATGCGCGGAGAGACTTACCAATTAAGCGAATAAAGGATAATAATGAATAAAAGTTCAAAAGAGCAACTACTCAGATGTCTGCGTAATAGAAGACACTTAATTAGACCGGATATGATTGTTTGAATATTTGTCAGACGGTTAAAGTTTGCCTATCAAGCAGACATTCTGCTTGCTACTATACATGCATGCATATGTTTTAAGATTAAGCTGGATGTTCTGCATGGCTGCTGCTGCATGTGGAGAAAGTTGGGTCGTTTCAAAGAAAGGAATATAATAACAGTAAAAACCTGAGAATGGGCTCCATTTCCCTTGCCCAATATATTATTATTCACCCTCTCTCCACTTGTACACGTACACACAGTCACAAAAGGTCACTTGGGAGCAATACAACTTAACTGGGAGAAGGAATATTATCCATATCACTGTCGGATTTGGGATGGATAGGAAAGAGAGAAACCCGAGTATTAATGTTTATGGTGATTAGGCCCATATTGATATGTGTGGGCGTTTCATGTTGCATGTGATATGTGTGCACCAAAAAGGAGAGCAGCAGCAGGCGATATATGTAGGTATTTATATATACTATGTTTTTTTTGGTTTAACTTAAAAACAAAGTTGAAAAAAAATACGAGCTTAAAACCGTGTGACATATTGAGAAAGTGCGTTACGTTTGGATGAACAGAGATAGTGTGCATACACAAGAGTCATCATGGTTGTATAGGTTCGCTCCACGTTAGATGAGCGAGTTTCTACTTTTTTTCAACTCTTGCAGCCTATGTGCCAAAGCTGCAATTTGTGTCTAATCTAATTTTTCTCTCGTCATTTTGGTGGCTTGGTTTAGTATAATGAACAGATTAAATGGAACCGGGGCCCACGAACGAAAGGATTATTGTAAAGGATTATTAACTAGGGTTGCTTAATGGTCGAGCAAAACAGGGAAAGGGAAGGTGGAATGATGATGTTAGCATTGAAAAATACGACATTAGTTACCGTTACTTTCCTAAATACCCAACTATTAGTATTTTTTTTAAAGTATCAATGCCCAGCAGACAAAAAGACGCAAGACAAGATATAGTGAGAGAGGCTTATAAGTGGCCAACAAAATTAAACACCGTGATAATGAGAGCAATTTTTACATAGTTTTTTTTTCAAAAAAGTTTAATATACAAAGCACATTAGAGCTAGATTTTGTAAGAACCACAGAAAAAAAATAACAGAAAGTTTGAACTTGAGCTATTAAATGTGTACCTTGCGTTCGGTTGGTAGCCTTTGGGGTTGTAAGATTGCCCAACGGTAAAATTTCCCAACCAACCATATCAAGTAGTGCAAAGCCGCCTGATCGACATCGACCTGTTTCAATTCTCGGGGGACAGTCTGGACATGGTGGTGGTAATGGGCACAGGTCGTCCAGATCCACATGCTCGGGTTGAACCTTAAAAATATCAAAACATGTTTCCAAATATTTTTTTTCAATCATCAAAGTAATGTAATTTTCCTTGGCCTACATGACCATCCAGTAAAAAATTGATCCAACACGTATGCTAACGGTTACAGACTACCACAAATCTAAAGCATGCCTACCTGACCATAGATTGCAACTCCTTTTCCTCCCACAGATTTTGGTGGTGGTGTAACCAGGTTGGGATCCACTTCTAAAAATTATCAAAATTTTACACCACAAATATAGTATTTGAAGCATCATCCTGTATATTTGTGAAAAAGCAACATTTCGATCGACTGTTCTAATTATACCGTAAAGTGTAAAGTCGCCCTTTGTAATTCCCAGCTCATTTTTACTGACACAATGGTAGCGTCCCATATCAGAAATTGATACTCTTGACACGTTCAGCATCATATGAACCTAGAAGAAACATGACATATGGGTTATGTTAAGCAAATTGTGAAGCACGTAGTTTGCCAGCAAGAAGCAAAAGTTGTTGAGGAGAAAGTCGTGCACTCATAAATAAGCTTACTTTGTACGGTCCGAGCTCTTTAGTTCCCACTTGGTACTTTTCACTGGCTTCTAAAACTCGTCCATCTGATCTCTCCCAATAAGTCACTGAAGGAGGAAAGGCCTCGATGTAGCAGTCAAACATGCCTTTTGAATTGATGCTGGCCCCGATCATTTGATTTTGTATGCGAATCATTGGCGGAACTAAACAAAATAAATTCGTTATAAATTTTTTATAGTTAAATGATGATGACCAGCAGATCTTCTCGCTAATGTATTTGTAAAGAAGACAAATTTTATGGTCGGCAGTTTGCTTTCCTAAAGAAACTCTTATTGATGCCGCTATACCGTTCCATTATTTTGAAAGGGTTCGCATACGGCCATGTGAATGCACGACCAAGATTAGAAATGAGCATTTAGCAATAAATCTTTCAAAATTTACTGGTACTTTCACTTTACTCATGAAATAAAGGAACATTATTTCATGTTGTAGGACTACAAATGTGGAAGAAACCGTCTTTTTTGTATAATATTTTCTACTTATGTGCATGTATGGAAATAAATAAGATGGGATAGCTTTGGAATTACTACAATGGAATAGCACAAGTATTAGAATATTCCTAGGTATGTAAGTGAAACCACCACAGTTTACCACACATACATGTGGCAGAATGGCAACTAGTATGTTAGTTATTTGATACATTGCCTGTTGATATACTATTACGCAGTTACTTTATGAATGATAAATTATGCGATTAGATGTGTTGCCCAAGTACACGTTTTATAGTTTCTTTCTCGAGTAAAAAATAAATAATGAAATAAGGAACATGCATTCGCAATGATTAATGTACCTGAACGAAAGACTGAGCTCTAAGATACACACACATGCATATATATAATATATACACCTACACAAATTATATTGAACCAACAGGCTATTTTAAGCTTCCATCCAGCAAGCACAGCAAACTCATATTCATATGCTGCTTCAGCAGCATTGTTTTTCATATTCTAAAAATATACCACAATTGTACATCAGTTCATTCGTGTGTTCATCGCATTTCATCCAGCCAAAAAGAGAGAGAGAGAGAGAGACATCCACGCGACTCGGCCATTTGTATTAAATGCAGAAACTATAATGTATTGTATCATTGGTTATATTTTAACTTGCATTTTCACCAGAATAGAAAAAAAACGCACTTCAGACTCCAACAGAAAGTGCACACAAGGGCCAGATTAATTTTCCCACTTGAAGCATCGCGAAAAGGCAAATGAGATATAGAATGCAGGGTGAAAGTGTGTGGAGGAATCTTATTTTCTCGTGAGCTTGTTTATTTGTGGCTTGTTGTTGTCGGCAATTTCGACATTGCTTTTTACTACTGCACACACCCATCTCCATTTCCCACAATTCTAATATTACGTGTTGCACTCATTTATTATTCGCATTCACAATTTCACAATAAGACAAGATATACATACATAGGTATACTATATGCAAGGGCAAGGGACTATTCACCATTATAATAACAATATACTATCGCTTATGTACATAACTGAATCTTTCTAGTACATGTTTTATAAAGAACCAACATGTTGTTGGGCTCAACGTAAAACTACCTAATGGTATCATCATCACCAGCATCACCGTCGTCACCACCACACGTGCGCACGTTTTTCTCGCAAACTCCTTGTCTTTTTCCCTTTCTCTCCCTCTCTCTACCACTGAAATTAGATTCAAAGTAAGGACGACACCACCAGAATGAAATGAAGGAAACACAAAAATCAAATGAATTGCTAAACTTTCTCCATTTCCCCTTAAAATACACGTATGTCTTTCATGCCAACCTAGCAGCATGGTTTCTCCTCATCATTGCATACGTGCACGTATGAGATTGCTATGTGTATGAAACTTGCACAAAGGCCGGAACGTGAATGCATCATCACGTTTGTTATAATTATTACAAAATTAAATGATTGCTTGTTCTTCTTCCTTTTATTACTACTACTACTAGTACACCACTACCAGCAGGATCGCTTCACGCAGCGTAAAAGGTCGCTACAAATAGAAAACATGGTATACGTTTAAACTATTAAAAGTGAACAAGCCGACAAGACGGTAATTCTTCTTTTCCCCCCATAAAAGTACAATTTTACTGGTGAGGCACGCGACTTACACGAGAGTTCAGTACCGTTGCTTCACGAATAATATACATGTATCTACCACGCACGACATGCCACACACCATTAATAAGTTTGTGTGTGTGTATATATATATCTCAGGAAGACAAAATGCATTCACTGGAAATGAAGAAAGTTATTGTAGTATGTAAAACGTTATAAAAAAAAGACACGTAGGTAGAGGAAAGAAAGGGTGTAATACATTGTGCTAGTGAAAAGGGAACCAATGGGAAACCAGATGAATACCTTGCAGCAATGATGATGGCAACGAAAAACTGATATTCAGGAGCAGCCTTCAACTGACTAACTATTTATATGCATAATATGGTATGTTTATCTGGCTTTTATGTGTGGGTGTGTGTTCTCAATTACGTTATATGGTAAAAACTTATACCTGTGTTTGAACTAGTAGTAGTAGTGGTGGTGGTGGCACTACTAAATGTACCACATACACACACATGTTTTCTAATAATATGGAATGAAAAAGTCGTTTATTTATGCCTGTATGTGACACCCAATGTACATTCATTGTACTTTCACATCTTCATTCGCCTATCTTTTTCACCCAACATTACCTTCTTGCTCCTTTTAACTTTTAAACCTTCTTCTCTTTTTCTTTGTAATAAGAGAATTTTTATTTTTCCCCAGGACCGGCAAACCACATGCTTATGTATTACATATTATATTATTATTGCTGCTACTATACTATTATGTGAATGTGTTCAAGTAGGGGTAAAAAAACTAGAATCAGCATCATATATTTCCCGCAATCTGTGTTCCATGTTTGTTAATGTTCCATATCCAACAAGTTAGTGATGTTTGCTTTACATAACTCCATCAACTAATGTTACTTTTACTTACTATTTGACTACACTTTGTTTTATTTCACTAGTTCAACTAATTAATTTTAATCTTGAAAAGACTTTATTCATTATATTCCTTTCCTCGTTTG
>JAHZNC010000124.1:0-23200 GCA_027744095.1 Zhuqinia jingwanae
GTAATAACAATAAAGGATATTTTTTATGCATGGGAAGGGAATTTTGAAAAGGAGGCGAGCTAGATCAGAAAAATGGAGAGAGAGAGGCCAAAAAATATTTTTGATTTTATTGTATTTTAGCTTCATATTGTTTGCATACTATTGTGAGTGACAACGAAAAGACTACGACACGGCAGCGTTTAAAAACTAATAGAGCAGCTCTATGTAAGTACAATTTGAATAGGTACTATTACTACTACGCGAGCTAGGTATACATTTACCATGTGGGACTTGGCTATATATGAAAAAGGGAATCTTGTGTATTTCTTGAGAGTCTTAGTCTTGAGTTGTGCCTTTCTCAGTTCTCAACATTATTGCGTATTGTTGCAGTTGCTGGCTGGCTGCTATTGTTATCATCATCATCATCATCATCCCATATTATTATAATATACACTTTTATATTTCACTGTTGTTGGCTCGGCATACATGGCACATAATACACGCTACGGATCTCGAATGCGTAATGGTAATCATAAAAATGATTGCATTGTAATAATGTTCATTTATAAGAATTGCATTGTTGGGATTAAAGGGGCCGTGGATAAGATATATACAGATTGGGAGATATATACATGCAACTACTATTACTACTACTAGCGCAGCGGATAAATTGTTTAACTACTCCACACTACTCACACAATAACTGCTCAAAGAAACAGTACAAGTGTAAAAAAAATTTCATGCGATAGTGTATAGGTTATTGTAAAATGGTGTCAGCCATACACCACGATACCTCAGAAACGGGATATTCTATTCATCAATAATCTCCAACCAATTAGCTTCATCCCAATAATAATACTAGGATAGAACCTTAAATTACTAGTTAGCAGGTGAGACGACCGTCAAATGTGAATGCTTCCTAAAGTAAGTGGGGATGATTTTTTGGTATGCGTACTTCGCTGCCTGCCTCTACAACTGCCAGAGCCAGTTGTTGCTGTTGCTGCATTTCGCTGCATGAGTGCATGATGCATGCATGTTTTTAGACTTTAGTAGAGGATCAACAGGTTGGTTTCCTTTCGTTTCATTCTTCAAAAAATTGTAATAATCATCATCACTGGTCTTTTTTTTGCTGCTGCTGCTAATGCTGTTACAATTTGGTTTTTTCTTCTACATTTATGTACATATTATAATATATATACACGTTGTTCTTTGCCGTTGTTGTACTCCTTTTTGATTAGCTCAACGAAGCAGCAGCAGAATAATAATAATAATAAATACATATTACACTAGCATTATTACAATTATTATTATTAAATGCTTTTATTGTTAGCTTACAAGAATAGTAGGTCTGCTGCTGTTGCAAAGCAAACTTTTAAACAAAAAAATAACAATAACAGCGAGAGACTTTTTTTTGGGCATCTCTTGCAACAGCAAAACTCAACTTGTCAGAAAGAAGTTTTGCTGCTGTTGCGCCTGTTGTTGTTGTACTACGCTGCGCTACTGCTGCTCATTTCTTGTTGTGTGTGTGTATGTGTGTGTGTGTAGTAAAATGCTGTGATGTGATGTGCGTGTGTTTGTTGCATGGACCAAAAATCTCAAATAGTAAATCATTCATTATTATTATTATCACTACTATTAATATCAACAAAATATAATAACAAATAGTAAACTACAACAACTACAGCAACAACTACAACTACTATCCTAATCCTACTACTACTACTACTAATAATAAAAAAGAATAATATACAGATATTTAAATGCAATGCAGCTGCACACGGTTGTCGTCATCATTTAAAAAAAACATTATTCATCATATCATCATCATTCCAAACCAGAAAAAAAATTAACTTAACTAACTGAACGTTCCTGTTAATATTGCCATTTAGCATTTTGATGAAGAGGATGCTGTATTGAAGTTGTGTGTATGTGCCTGTTGCAGTTGTTGCAAGTTGTGATAGATACTACATGAACCCACAAAAAAAACAGAAGTTAAAACTGTGTAGAGCACTAAAGCGCGTACATATATCATATATGCACGCATAATCATGTAAAAAAAAAATTACTCATAGCTCATCTCATAATAACGTTTAACTATGTGCTCTCTTTATACTTTGTTCAATTTTGGATGATATTTGGATTATACTCTATATATATTTTTTTTTTGGGGGGAGAGATACATATATCATATATGCACGCATAATCATGTAAAAAAAAATTACTCATAGCTCATCTCATAATAACGTTTAACTATGTGCTCTCTTTATACTTTGTTCAATTTTGGATGATATTTGGATTATACTCTATATATATTTTTTTTTGGGGGGAGAGAATTTATTGAATTAACCGTACCATTTAATATCAACAAGAGAGGAACTAGTTTTATTTGAACAAGTGTGTGTGTGTGTTTTTGCCTTTGTGTACAAAAAGCTTTAAAAAGTTAACATTGAAAAAAAGGAGATCAAATGAGTGGGATACATCAATTTGTTAACAGAAAAAAAATGATGTTCATCTTGTTATTATTATTTAAATTTCTGATAAAAAAGAAGTCTATACTGCTGTTGTTGCTGCAGTTGCTGCTGCTGATTCCACCACAAACACACATGACAAAAAAATCGAAGGTGATGGTGAATAGGCCTAAGGGCGAAGATGGAGGATTCTCGAAATCAGAAGAAAGATGAGGTTCATTCGTAGCTGTTGTTGCGCTTTTGGTTCTGCTGACTGCTGTACAAGTAACTTGTTTAAAACAGTTGGAGTCACACAATCACAAAAATGATGCACGACAACAACGAGAAGAAGAAGGATAGTAGTAATAATAATAATAATAATAAGGATACCACTGATACTGATTGTGAGTACTAAAGGTGATGGGGATGTTACCTGTGACGAAGACGACGACTAAGAAGAAGACCAAGAGGATTGAAGAAGTGAAGACAAGGGAGTCTTTTTTTGCTGCAGCAGAGCTCTACTGCTGCTACCACCACTATCCTTTCCTTTTTGTGTAATCCTTTTTGAACATCTCATGATATCCTCCTCATCTCTGATATAATATTTATGTACCTACCTAACATACAATACTTAAAGGTACTACATCTATTACTATGATTAGTGGATTGTGTACACACACACACACACTCATCGCAGGTTGATCTGATCTGATCTCTGTTGTCCGTGCATAACAACTAAATCAATGTATAATATTTGTGTGTACACCTTTTTCTCCTTCTTCATCTTCATTTGTCCGTGATGATGATGGCGAGCATTTCGTAATTCCCTATACATAACAATGAATAAGAAGGATAGAAATAGAAGTGAGTTCAAAGTTTATTTCTGTTTTTGTTGTTGTGTCCAAATCCTGTTGTGTTTTGTGTTTCAAGAGAGACAGCGAGCGAGTGTGGAGAGCTTCCAAAATTTATTCCACTTATATTATAAAAGCGTGAGAAACATGAATTGAATAAAAGTACAAAAACGAATATATGTGTGTATGTGCAGTTTTATAGTTTCCATGAACAACGCAACAGCGTACAATTTTTTATATTTTATTTTTTTGCATGAATAACTTCCAGTGCAACGTCACGTCACGTTTTATCTAATAAAGCAACAGCAAAAAATAAAGCAAAGCAGTCGTAGTAGGGATATTTTTTTCCCTAATGATGGATGGATAGCTATGTACTATTAAAGCAAATTCTGTGAATTATGTTGGAAAATATTCTCATACTCTCACTTTATTAGGGTTTTGGTCTTTGGTCTGACCTGCCTGGATTATGGTCAACCAGCAATTTAACAACAAATACAAAAAAAATAGTGCAATAATAATCTTGTTACAAACTGAAATATATAATAATAATAATAATAATAATAATAATAATAATATGCACATAAAAGTTTGCCTTCTCCTTCCCAAGTTTCTCAACAAATTTCCTTGAATCCACTTCTTAAAACCTCTAATAACAGCGTATTATCGTTACCCTCTCTTGTTTTTGTATGAAAAATTTTATTAATTTTTTTTTGTTTATTGCAATACATTGCATTGTGTTTGTTTGTGTGAGTGTTTTATGGTACAAAAATTTAATTGCCCATTTTTATAGAAAAATCATGGTTGCGTTGTTTTTTTGTTGCATGCTGAAAATGTGTATTTTCTCATGAGAGCATCATCATTTAATCATTCATCATTAGCATCATCATCTTCTTCTTCTCCTTCTTTTTCTTCTTGTTTAAGACAAAAACTTAAGCAACTAAAGCACCACCAACGAAAAAATTAAACAGAGCGTGCATTTTCCCATGCATGTTCATCATATTATTATAATGATGAGTTTATTGAAAGGAGTATTGTGTTGGTAGAAGAATATATAAGAAGTGAAGAATTTTAAAAAAACAAGATGTAACAGAGTGCTGCTGTGTTGTGTTTAGTTAGTTTAGTTACATGGTACATACAAAGAAGAGCAAAAATATCAGCAAAACGGAGAGAAAAAAAATGTGCACAGTGGTTTCAAGAACAAGAGCATCATCATCATGATCATCACAAGAAGACAAGGGCACAATTAAATCATTTTCATTACTCAATGAATTAAATTAATTGTACCAAAAAAAGAAGAAGCAAGAGTTGATTACATGTAATATATTAACTTGTTTGATGTGACGTGAAGATTGTGATAAGAAATGAAATGGAAATTGAAGACACTAGACAAGTGTTGTGAGTACAATGTGCAGTTGCCAACCAATAAAAATAACCTGTCATCCAGTTTATATTTTTAAAGAAATAATTTTTTTTTAAATCAAATCAAGTTGGTAAAATATACCAAGACCAGATAATAATATTATTAGTATCTAAAGGCCGCTGCTCCTGGCAAGTGTGTAATAATCACTCCACTGTGTGGTCAAAAATAAAATCAAGGAAAAATGAACAAAAGGTCACTCCAGTAGTATCACCTCCCGCATTTCGGTGTTTGTCGTCGTCACACAACCTTGACGAAGCAGAAGAAAAGACAGAGAAGAGACCTTGCAAAATATTTACTGGGAATTGAAAAGGTGGAAAGTAAAATAACCGGCGAAACAAGTTTTAGCATAATCACCAGGAAAAATAAATACAAATCCTGCAGGACTAACTGGAAACAAAAGCGTACATATATACTTACTTGCTTATTACTGTTTTCATGCGGTACACGTTCCACATGACAAAAAATTTAGCAACAAGCTGTAGTATTGGAGTACGATGTAGAAGCAGAAGAAGCAGCAGAGAGAGACAAAGACAGCATTTAAAAAAGTAAGAGAAGCCGGAGCAGAAGAGTAGTAGTAGTAGTAGAATTACGAGCAAGTGCAAGGATGGAGCTACAGGTTGATGGAAATGATCAACAGGGTTGCTGGTGGAACATCATGACAAATGGGAGAAGCACTTGGTGGAGAAAAAAGGTTCGTAGAAAATCAGTGGAAAGTTTGTCTTGGTGTCGTTCCTTACAAATGATGAGCCAACAACAGGAAAGGACAGAAAACACTAATAATAATAATAACAGTGATTATTGTACAAGTGACACCTGTAATAATACTGATGCAGATCATTGGACAAGATGGAATGATAGTAGTACTAGTAGTTTAAGTGTAAGCGAAGGTGTGCCACATATTCAGTGTCATTGTTGTAGTGTATCAACAGAAGTTGTTTGTAGTCCCTTCCATAATAATCAAAATAGAAAAAATAGCACTCCTCCAGATAATCTACTTTGTAACTTTGATAATGCCAATTCTTCATATTCGCCCTTATCAACGACTAACCTTTCCAACAACTATTCATCTTTATTATTATCATCATCATCGTCTTCGCCAAATTCTCCGATATCGACAGCCATGACGTTGCCGTCATCTTCAACATCGTTGTCTTCCTCGCCATTATTCCCTCCAAATGGGAAACTTAACAAAAATGCCAACACATTCCTTTTAATGTTCCATCGTACATTCCTCTTTTGGATGGTTGCGGTTCTTGCTCTTTCAATTCAGGTAACAAAAAAAAACACTATTATTATTATTTAAATTTTGATCTGGCTATAATTACAAATTTTCACTTACAAGCTAATAAGCACGCACACAAACACACCACTAAACAGTGCGCAAATATAAAGTGTACCTATCATGTTCTCTGAAAAAATACTTCACGCCTTTCTATTTGATCATTCCATTTGGTTAATTACCAAAACTTTTTAATGTAATTGCCCATCAGTCAGTCAGACAGAAAGACACTAGCAATTTGCTTTTACAAAAATACAAAAAAAATACATAAACACTCTAATTTTTTCCGCTCTCTTCGCTATTTTCAAATCATCCAATTTCAACAACCAATCATTTAAGATTTTTTTTTGCTGAAAATAACTTTCTTTTATATACATAATATCGTTGATCGTTCGTTGTTGTAGGCGATATACGAAATAAAAAATTACGAGAGATTTAAAGTCTACTTTTTTCCAATCTGCTTCTGCTGCTGCTCGTTTTCATTTTTTAAATTAGCTCACAGCACTGAATTTTAAAAATGTGTAGCGTAAAAAAAAGGCAATGAATAATATAATACTACTACACCTATGCATACATATATATCTTCTTCTTCGTCTTGTGCACCATCAACTTTTTAAATGCTAATTGCCGATACAAATATAACAGCAGCATCAGAAGCAGCACTGCACTCTGGTAGAAGCAATAACAATAGAATTGGTTAACGTAAGCATATTTAAACATGAATTGTAAAAAAATAAATAAGTGTGTTGTGCAGCAGTTCTCTTTTTCTGGCATCAGTGATGCGATGCATCATCATCATCCCCAGCAAATCTCCATCTTCACAAATTTACAACAATATAGCATGTTATGCAGTGTAGTAGTGTAAGTGTAATAAATGTGCACTTTGCACACTCATCCCCATCATCATCATCATGAAATTTTTTGGTAGCTGAGAGGTGTACTATGGTAATATGAAATAGTAGCCCGTGGCCCTTTTGTTATTTGCAGTGTAGTCAGGCAGCCGGCCAGCATCCTATTCATATATCCTCCTCCTCGCCATAATCATCATCATCAAGAAAATAAATAATAAGTACCGCTAGTAAAGTTTTAAAAATATATTACACATTTCATTTATTATTATTATTACTATTATTATGATGGGTAGAAAGCTGCTGTTGCAGAATGCAGGTAGGCATGCATGTTTTGAATTTTGAGAAATTCATCATCTCTTTCTCTTCTTCTTCTATTTTACTGCTTTTGAGCTGAAGGAAGACGGAGGAGAAGAAGATGAGGCTATTTACGCTCATCATCCTCATCACATTTTTGTTGATGTGAGTGAATGTGAATGGAGGAGAGTAGCAAGTGAATATGTTATGTGTGTGCCATTATCATCATGAATGGTTATTATGTAGTTTACACATGCAAAACAAAAATGAAAATAAAAATGAAAAAAAATAAACAAAAATGAAATGAAACAGAGTGGTAAATACCTAAAAAAACTACTTCATATGATGATGATGTACGATGTACCTAATATCCGTCCTTTTAGAGTTGCATCTATTTATATTCTCCACTTTTCACATATAAAGTTGGTACTTATTTTTTTAACAAATTGAAAACATTGAAAAAATGCGTTTCTTTGGGGTATCAGCCAAAGTATGTTACCATGAATAGTCCACAATCTTCACACTCACGCATACAGCACCACTACCACCACCATAATTACTAAAATATTATGTATGAGCTCTGATCACTTGATCATTATTATTAGTATTATAGATGAGAAGTGAAATAATACAGGAAAAAAATATATATGTGAGTTTAAAATAGTGACATTATCCAAATTGCAACTCAATTGGTTTCAAATAAATTGCAATATTTAAAAAAAAAATAAAAATCATGTGTGTGTGGTGACTGGTGGTGATTGGTATATATATATTATATTGTATATGGTAGTGTCAGGTAGACAATTTCAAGCCAAGTCAACTTAGGAGCATTCGTGATAAGATAACAAAAAAAACAACACGTAATAGTAATAAAATAATAATAGTGGTTACCAATCTTTTTGCCGGCATGATTTGAAAGTTGCAGTAAAAGGAAAGATTTTTTTTTGGCACTTGTGAGCAAATAAAAAATTTTTTTTTGAAGGCAAAGTTCATGCGGTATTGGTACTTTTGGCCTTTTCTGTTGATTGATGACATGCCAAACAAGGAGCAGTGAGCAGCTACTTTTTTGGTGCATAATAATAATTCTATTGCAAGCATAAATATAAATGCATAACATGGTTTACAACGTGGCCATAATATTTCGCATAATGTCATGATGCAGCAAACATGATGACTAATTACTAATTACAAAAAAAAATATACGTATGAAATGAAAATTAAATCCAAAAAAGTAAATATGAGAATAGCTTTTTATAACTGCATAATGACATAGTGTTTATTCTCGAGGGCGGAGATGAATCGCAGGGTATCAATCAATCATGATTACTTTGTTTCGTTTCGTTAAAAAAAATTCAGCATACTTTCACTCACACCAAAATTTATCCAGTTTTTATCTGCGAAAGGCTCATTATGGCTAACGGCAGCAGCAGCAATCAAACATGATGTAATTAAAGACACAGCCTTGATGAAATAGTAGCAAATTTCTTTTCGGCGGCGATATCCTTCGTTGCTCAATAATATTTCCAATCATCATTTAATTAACCAACTGCATTATTATTATTATTCCGTCATACTACATAATATTTAAATTGGCAATCAGCATGCAATAGTCTCCATAATTGTTTTGCGACTTTTACAACAACAACAATAGCAATTAACAATACGAGTTTAATTGCAAAACATTTGAGGAAAGAGATGAGATGAACAAAAGAGTAAAAAATAGTTTTGTTTACTTGCAAAAAAAAACAAGGGGAATCTCGTAATTTGCATCAAGAAATGTTGTTGTACACACTCAAGATTTTAATACTTAATGAGTGCCTATTTAATACACACATGCCATTAAGCCATGTCATGTTATCATGCCGCTAAACAGGATACTTTTTGGGTAGTCTATCTATCTGCACATTATTAAAAATGTAAGGACGGTTTTTACTACAATCTTTACAAGCCGTACTTGTTCATCATCATCATAAATAAATGCAAAAAACGAGCACATGTACATATTTTCTGAAAACTCAGCCCTTTTGCCTTGTTTCTCATTCTAAAAAGTAAAGTAAAACATGTGTGTGCGTGTGTGTTTGTGAATGGAGCAACAAAACAAAATGGTAATATTTTTGAGTACTCGCTTCAGTGACCATCGTCATCATCACTGTAATTTAAACTATGCTTAGGTATCTTGACTTGTGCCTTTCAACTTGAGACAGAGAGAGAGAATAAAAAGAAGAAAAAAAAACTTGGTTTTAAGGAGTAGCCGTGGCGAAAATTTGGATATTTTTGGAATAAAACTGCGATGATGACGATCATCATCATCGTCGTCATCATCATCATCATCGTAATATGTGTATTTTGCATTGTTCCACGTCCAAATGCAAATTTTTGATGCAGTTAATAATGCAATGCTCCTCATCACGGTTATTAATGCTAGTGTATTACGTACATGGTATATAATACAACCAAGTAAAGTAATATAATATGTAAGTAAGCATGTACATGTAGTAGTTTTAGTTAAGCCCTATTTATAAATACTTATTTTATTTCATCATAGTAATTTTGCTATCATCGACGCAAACATATTTTTTAAAACGTTTATATATTTTTTATATGCGTATCATATCAATCACGTAACATTTTGCATGAATAATAAAAATAATATCTAAAAAATAATAATAATGTGGATTCGATATGATAGTAAATAACGTATATGCCTACTAGGCATAATGATAATAATAATAAAGTATAGGTTATGTACAATGTTAATATTATCATTACTCTAGCTTTGCATATATAATAAAAGGTAGGTAGATAACTTTTATAAACATGATGGTTTTTTTTCCTTCAACGTTTAGGTAACTTAATTGATGTTTAAAAAAAACTTAGTTGCATATTACCTAAAGGCTGCTTTAAAAAGAAACAATATGTAATGCTCTCTGGCTTACTATTATTATTATACGCAGTCTATATACGACTACTGTTCTGTTTTATCCTGAGATCATTTATTTGTAGTACAAATTTTGTACCACACAGTTGCTGTCTATCAAGTAAAATGTACAAATGTTCATTGGCACTTATATCACAATTTTCAATTAATTTGGTGATAATGAATAATTGAGATATTAACGTTATTTTGTATACAAGTTAGTTGAATGATGATGTTGAAAATTGCAAAAATAAGGATTAAGGATAACTATTTATTTTTTACATAAAATGCAGAAATGTGCACAACAGTTTTTGCATTTAAAAACATACATGCAACTACAATATAAATGGAAAAAAATGAAACAAATAATGAGAAATGAAAGTGAAACAACGAAAAGTAGACAACTTGAGAGAAGGTACTACACTCTCCTCCGTAATAATCTTTTTTAACAAATCTGTATAATGATACGTTATATATAGTTAGTATAGAGCAATTAAGAAAATTTATTTTAATTGATACTTTTGTTTATGTGGGATGGTGAGTGCGTGCCTATAGGTGAAACGTTACTACAACTTTTGTAAAATAACGTTGATAGGTACTTCCATTAAAATTTTAAGTCTCTGTTTTTTTCCATTAACACACGATATTACTTTTTTCAGTATTTTAAAAGTTATTTACATTTGCAGTATAACTAAACGTGCGTTTTTATTTTTATTTTTTTTTAAAATAATGACGTTATTAGGGATTTCGGACAAAAATGCAGTGAAATAACATGCATAAAACGTACATATCTAGCCTAATGGATTATTCTTATGATTTTATGGTAAGGTGTGTGTGTATGTGAGTAATTATGGATGATTGATGAAATTAAAAGCGTCATGAATAATTACTATAAAAATAAAGTTTTTTTTACAAAAAAATATATATTATGCGACATTGAAATTAATGTGAGGAGGTAGGAGTGACTTATTATTAAATATTACATATGCTTTTCTTGTATTTCATCCCGGTGATCTTGATCGTGATAGCAGGAGCAGCAGCAGTAAATAATAACACAGGATCTTACATGCTTATTGTTATAATTCCTTTGTAAATTACTAAGGGATATGGGTATTACCTCACTTCCACTTTATAAATATATAATATAAATACTCCTACATAACATCCTCCTTCTCTTTTCTTTTGGATACACACGACGACCATCACTGCACCTCGTGGTGGGTGCGATGATATAAGATTAACAAAAATAACCTATGTATCATCATGATAGTTTTTTTTTGTGTTTGAGAGAATGTGTGCCCATTATAGCAATTTACAATAATGCATGGCGATGCATGACCGGTGATGATGATAAAAATGTTTGATTGTTATTGTTATGCTATATCCCTCTCTCTCTCTCTCTCTCTCTCTCTCTCTCTTGTAATTAAATGAAGGCATAGTTTGTTTTTAATGAAAAAAGTACTTCATTTCCCCCATTCGCCATTACGCCACCACTACCAACACCAATGGCCTTAATTTAAAAAAAACCCCAGTAGTCGTAGTAGTAATGGTACAACTATATTGTCATCTTTTAACTTTAAGATATGACAAAGTATGTAATAATAATAAAATATAATTACAGACCTTCCATAATAAACCGATTTCGATTTTCATTAATAAAGCAGGAGGTCATCTTCCAATTATAGGAATTTTATGTGATGCATGCATGTTTGACCCAAAACGAGATGTTTACTTTTTACTCTTTTTTTTATAAACGTCTTTATTATTTGCAGTATAAATTAATATTATGTAAATGTGTCACTGCGCACACAACAGAATGTATGAAGATATGAGCTAGTTATTTAATGATAATTAGCTACATATTTGATAAAAACAATGTATGCATTGTTCAGTGTATATTTTTGCTACATGGTGCAAATATTTAATTTGCGCTTGTTGTTGTACGTGCATTTGGTTTTGTGTGGGTATGCATGGCGTGGTATATACCAGAGATCATGGGAAAAACTTGTTCCATAGTATAAGCGCGCACACGTCTTTTTTTATAACATCTCTATCAAGTCAATTAGATCAGTGGAATAGAAGTACCCCCCGTGCCATCAACCAAGTACAACCACACTTCAAAGAAAACCAGATATATGCCTACATTGTTTATGTTTATTTATAAGTTTTTTTTTCAAATAATATAAATCGGAAGTTGTATAATTTTTTAATATCATTATCATATTATTATTACATATGTAAATACAAATGCAATCAGGTTGGTGGGATTATGCAACTACCATGTCATCGTTGTTATGTCAGCAGCAGCAGCAAAAGATATTAAAAAAATATGCAAGGAAGGGCGACCCGGTTGTTATTCTTGTTGTAACTACTTATTACTTGGCATGATTTATAATAATAATAATAATAATATACATACATGATCAGCTAAATCATCTTCATATCCTCCATCTGCGTAATCGTTATCTGTATCCTATGCAGTGCACTGTTGACTGTTATTGCCGTTATGAATATGAATAATATTTTATATCTTATGATGTGTGTATTATAGCTTTTTTTTACATGCTTGTTACTTCCGACGGATTCTCATATATAATAATATATGGTAATGATAAGCATGGAAACTATTTTATTTTATTTTAAAAAAAAATATTGTTTACTCCTCAGCATTGCTTATTAACTTCAAAATATGTACTTCCATTTTTTTTGTACCCTGTGCGTCATTTAAAAAAGGCAGAGCTAGGTTGATCTAGTAATCATGTCGTAAATAGCCACCACAACAACAGCAGCAAAGGAATTGAATTGCATGCCTGCATACAGGAAGTACATAGATGCAATAAAACTCACGTCATCATCGTGTGGACGATAGGTAGTATGTTATGTTATGCATGCGCCGTGTCTCACAAGATCTTAAGTATACACCAGCTCATTTGGTGGATAATTATTATTGACTTGACGTGGATGGCGAAATTCTCTGAGCTGTCTTGAATTTTGTGACATGAAAACAAAAAGTTATTCAATGTCTACTGATGCATATGCATCAAAGATGATGATAATTAGGAGGATGATGATGTAACTGTGAGAAACATCATGGATATTCATGAACTTTCTTAATAATAATGGTAGTAATTTGGCGACTGAGTTAAAAGAGTTGTATGTTATGTTACCTTTGCTGCAAACGTTAATAGTAGTTCTGTCTGGGTGTGTAGTTTTCACGCTCACGTCACTGTTGAGCATGCATATAAGATTTGTGTACTATTATGCGTTGTACCTCTTTGTGCAGTTAAAAAGACGTAAAATGTTTTAAATGTATTGGGTGGTGGTGTAGTTTATTTGGCACCTCTCTCATTTATCATGCAATACTATTACGATTTGAATGCACTGTGGATGATGATTATGATATCACGTGCTAATTTTCTTGTTTCCAGGTATGTCACGCGGCCGACCTAGAAATCCAAGTTCCTGTCACAGAATTCAACGATCCAAACGGGCTGTACCGCCTAGACTACACGCCCCCAATCGGGCATCCCGAGCCAAACTCGACGTTCATAGCAGCAGATATAGCCAGCTCAATTAGTTTTCGCAATGGTCTTCCCGGCACAAAGTACCACTTTCGACTTCACTACACCAACGACACGATCCATGACTGGCTAACATGGACAGCGTCCATCACAACAATACCCGATCCGCCTTCGAACGTGTCAATATCTGTGCGTCACGGCAGACCTGTCAGCGTCAAATGGGATCCTCCATTGATAGGGGGCTTTTCCAAGTTCAAATTGAGACTGATTCCTTTGAACGAAGGACCTGGATTGGACCAGCCACGTAGTTTCATTGAGGAGAAAACTTCACTCACGCTCCCTGACTTGAAACCCGGAGCTTCCTATGAAGTTCAGCTGTTCACCATTTTTGAGAATAAGGAGTCCACAGCTTACATATCTGACAATTTTACAACAAGTAAGATTTAAAAAACAAATATTCTAAACTCTCAAGCTGTAAAAGACATGCGTTTAATAAAAGAAGAAAAAACATATCCACGCCCTCTCGTTTCACCTGATCTTGACAATGAAAAATGACTTCTTTAAGACACGCTCTACTTGATCAACATACCTCACCACATTTTTCTGCACAAAATACTCTTCTTGTGTTGGCACAATTAAAACCTTCATTTTAGGTATTTTTTTGCATTTCTTGGAATTTTGCCTTCTTTTGTCAGTCAAACGAACATTTAAGAAAAATTTATCCCATTCTCATAAGGTTAATGATGCTATCACTACTACTGTAGTCATGAACGTGCTATGTATATTTTTCTTCTTCTCTGGACGCTTTGACCACTCCACTTGGTATATGGTTTGGCACGTACTCATTAATTTGAAGATTCTCACAGTACCTTTTAATGTTAGCCCTACTTATTTGGTTGATGTTGATGGAAAAAAAATCTGTGTTTTTTTTTCTTTCTTCCTCGTGTGACTTTATGACACCATACATGCATGACGTATCAGTACACAAAAACATTATGAACGTTCATTAATATTTTATGATAATTGTGTGAGAAAGTAAAATATTTATATAGAAGTAATCTTTCCTCATTAAATACGGCATCAGATTTACACAGTGGGGCTACACCACAAACAAAGCAAACAATTATTGGAACTAAACGATAAAATGTAATTTAAAAAATTGATTTAAACGTTAGCAGTGACTGGTGCCAGGAATGGGGTGTGCAGCATACTATTATTATGCTAATCTTTATTCCCATTGAACATAACAAGTCGATACACAAGAAGATTATTTATTTGTCCTGCTGTGAAACGAGACTTTAATTACCAATTAAAAATACATTTTTATGTTGTATGCATGTACAAATTCACGATATGAATTTTTATTTTTTATGTACGTAGTTGGATAGATGAATGATGGTAGTAAAATACTAATGTATCTTGTAATTTAATTATTGCTACTACTTTTATCCATTTATTTCAGAACCAAACACGCCTGGTAGATTTATAGTATGGTACCGAAATGAGACAACGTTGCTGGTTTTATGGCAACCTCCGTATCCAGCAGGAATTTTTACAGGATACAAGGTTGGTTGAATGAAATTACAATGTACAAAGCTATAAAATAATAGATATGCACCTTGCTTAAGGAACAAATTAATGATGAATTTTTAACGACTTGTAGGTAAAAATAGAGCCGAGAGATGCTGGGCGCGACAGTGAATTGGATGTGGCTCGAGAAGGGGAGCCACCGGGTCCAGCTCAAGCAGCATTTAACAACCTTGTTCCTGGCCGAGCATACAATATTTCAGTGGAAACGGTATCTGGTGACCAAATTTCTGCCCCCACCACAGCCCAATACCGCACAGTTCCTTTACGTATTTCCAATCTGACGTTTGACCCTCTCTACATCACACCATATAGTTTTCAAGTTTCTTGGGATTTGCCCAAAGGTTATTCGGAGTTTGACCGCTACTCTGTGACAAATCAAGGGTTGAAGAATGCCAGTATCATTGTGCTAAAGAATGAGACTACGGTGGCAGTATTTGATACAGAGTTGGAGCCTGGAAGAACTTACAACATTGCCGTAAAGACCGTGTCGGACAAAGTGCCTTCGTGGCCGGTCAGTGCGAATGTGACAACGAGACCGCTGCCTGTGCAACACATTATCAATCATACAGACGCCGAAACTGGTGAAGTTCTGATTGAGTGGCAACCACATCCAAGATCTAGACAAGATCACTACAGAATCACCAGTCAAGAGGCAGAAGCATTTGGGGAGAATGTCAACTCGCTAATTGTGGAACAGCCAAGATTCCATATGTCCAGCTTGTTTCCTGGACGAAATTACTCCATTTCCATTCAGGCTGTGGCGAATGGTATTGAGTCGGAAGAGGTTAGCGTATATCAGGCGACCAGACCTTCTTCACCAATCGTAGAGAATCTAACAGCGTTGGATAAGGGTCTCACGATTTCCTGGAAATCGGATGTCACCTCCCGACAAGACATGTATCTTGTAGAGTACACTCGTAATGACACTGCTGAACAGTTCAATGCCACCACTGTGGAGGGACAAATTATCGTTGGGGACTTGTATCCTGGTGCCACATACAGCGTCCACTTGTACGCCGTCTCCCATGGTCTCCTTTCAGAGAAGCATGATTACTACCAAACAGTGTTCCCCAATCCTCCTCGAAATCTGACTGTGGCTCGTGTCTCCAACTCATCTATTCATTTACGGTGGTTGCAGCCACACAGCTCCTTGTACTCTGGTTACGTTCTGCGTTACAGGACCAATGATAACTCGACCTGGATGGAAGAGTTTCTTCCAAGCTCTCCAACAGAGAAGGAACTTGCCAATCTCACTCCGGGAGAGCGTTATATTATTCGTGTGAACACGGTTAGCTACAGAACCGAGTCCTCCCATCATCAACAAATTATTCAAACTGTGCGACCAAGTGCAGTGCTGGACATTGAACCAGAAGTAGACGCAACCAACATTACACTCATTTTCGACACACCAAAAGGTCGTATTGAGGCATATAATGTGCGCTGGCAAGCTTTGGATAGAATCCCAGAAACTTCCGAAGAAGACTTTGAACAAGGCTCCGATTCTGAAAGTCTGTTGGAGTCGTCTGGTGAAGGAAACACCAAGATGGATTTGTTTAAGGGGGAGAAAACTGTGGAGGAAGAAGAATGGGGCGACACGGTACGCATTCCCATTTCACCACTCATGTCTGGAGTAGCTTATCTTGTGACAGTGGAAACCACATCGTATCAAGAGCAGGGAACAAGCTACAATGTGACCATACGGACCCTCCCGTTAATCACGTCCCAAGTATTTATTGTGCTCAAACAAAACCGATTGTCTGACGTCACTCTCACTTACACTAGAACACCCATCACCAATTCCTTATTTGACCGCTACCGGTTCCAGGTATCAAATCCCGCGATTCCTTACAAGGAAAAGTTGGCAAATGACACTGAGAGAAAGGTTACATTTGAGGGACTTGTGCCAGGTCGTCTCTACAACTTTACTATTTGGACAGTGTCAAACGATGTGACTAGTCGACCACTTTTACGACAGGATCGTTTGTATCCAGAATCAATTACCATGATAAATGCAACGTACATCAGTGATACGGAAATGAAATTAGAGTGGGATACCCCAGCAGGAGACTATGATGCGTTTGAAGTGCAATACATAAATGCGGATGACCGTCTCGTGGATAACCTGACCTTGTTGCCGTCGATAACCATTCGGGGACTACGGCCATTTAGAAACTACACATTTACAGTGATTGTTCAGTGTGGTAACGAGGCGAACGTGCTTCGGAGATCTAGTCCCATCTCTGCAGTGTTCAGCACAAAGGAGAGCACTCCCGAACGTTTAGAGTATTTTAAGGTGATCGAAATACTTCCCAACAACATCACTTTTGACTGGGCCCTTGAAGAATCCAAGCACAACGGGATTATCACAAGCTATGTTATCAAGTATGGGATCGTCGGTCAACTTCTCAACAGCAGCAAGAGTTTTGCGCCTCGGGAGGGTAGAGGCACAATCATTGGACTGCAGCCTGGCTACAATTACACGTTCGCCATTGAGGCGCGCACAAAGGTTGGACCTGGTCCTCCTCGCATTATAGAAAGGCAGATGCCCATACGTGCACCACCCCCATCGGATGGTGAAGCAACAGAGCTGTCAAAAACGACTACCACCATTAAGATTAAATTCAGGGAAAACTACTTCTCCAATAAGAATGGTCGAGTGAAAAAGTACACCATCATTGTGGCAGAGGATAAAGATCTTCTTAATAACCCTACTAGCCATCAGGAACCTAAGACCTGGGCGGAAGTACAGCAGTTCCACAAGTGGCCTGCCTATCAAGTTGTGGAGCCATACAATGCATTTGTGACTGAACAAGTAACCGAGTTTGAGATTGGGGCAAATCGAAGTTGTACCCTAAAAAAGATATATTGCAACGGACCGCTACGCGCTGGAAGGAAGTATTTTGTCAAGATCAGAGCTTTCACAGATGATGACAAATTCAGCGACACAATTTATGCTGAAATGTTCACTGATCATGACAACACCTGGCTCATTCTCACTCTTATCATCCCACTTGTCCTTATTATCATCTTTGTTGGCTGCTTGCTCTACGTCAGAAGGAGGAGGGGAGCTTTTGGTAAACGAGCTAAGAAGGGAGGGAACCATGACGACACTGCTTCTCTTCCAGAGTCAATCATTGAACCGAGGCAAGTATCAAGCAACGATAATAATGGAGCTACTTTATTTATTTATTTTAAAGTAATCTCGTTAATGCTTTTATTAAATCTATGTCTTAATTTACGGTAAGACGACATAAGCTCTATACATTACTTGGTGAATGGTGATAACTGCTTGAAAGCAAAAAAATGAATTAAAATTGTAATTAAATTCATAGGGTTTCAACTCTCCACGAGAATTCATTGTCACGCAAGGACCACTTCCTTCCACTCGGGATGATTTTTGGCGCATGTGCTGGGAGTCCAACTCCAGATCGGTCGTGATGCTCACCAGATGTGTGGAGAAAGGTCGCGAAAAATGTGATCGATATTGGCCGTGTGACACAATGCCTCAGTATTATGGCGACATCCAGGTTCAAATCCTTAATGAAAGCCGCTTTCCAGACTGGATCATTTCGGAATTTAGAATGCAACGGGTACGATACCAATCTACTTCCATTTTAATTCCATTGCATTTTAAAAATTGGGGTTAGTATAGTATTCCATGATTTTAATTGTTTTTTTAGGGTGATCAATATCGCATCATTAAACATCTGCACTTCACTACATGGCCAGACTTTGGGGTTCCAGATCCTCCTCAAATTCTCGTCCGATTTGTTCGAGCATTCCGTGATCGCGTTCCTCCAGAAATTGATCGTGTTCGTCCGATTGTTGTTCACTGCAGCGCCGGTGTGGGTCGTTCCGGAACATTTATCGCATTGGATCGCATCCTTCAGCATATTAAAAAGTCTGATCTAGTGGACATTTTTGGCATTGTCTACAATATGCGCCGAGAGCGAGTACGTTACTACAACACCCCAAAGACAATATTAACCTTGCAAATACATATATGCTTTTACATTGCCATTATAATTATGCTTACTCTTGGATTTCTGTAACAGGTATGGATGGTACAAACCGAGCAGCAGTACATTTGCATTCACCAATGCCTTTTGAGTGTTTTGGAAGGGAAGGAGAACGACATTCCATCTCCGCGTGAAATCACAAATGACGCCTTTGAAGGTACCAAGTCGTAAGTTTACTGGCAGCGAAAGGTAGCCAGTTGCCTTGCTCATTTCCACCAAACAATACTGATGTGCAATTCTCCTTGTATTGTTTTAAAATAGATGATGAAGGGATCGCAGAGTCTGGGATGTAAATGGAGCGCAGCTATAAAACAATAATGTATTCTCGTCGCAGCCAAAACATTGCTACATACTCGCAAGCATTCCATAACTAATACTTTAAATATTCCTAGTAAATAATTATATAAAAAGAACTGAGCAGCTATAAACACGCTAGATAATAATAACAATTATCATTATTATTATATATAAAAACAAATTATGTTGAGACGGTATTAGTAGTAATGTAAATTAAAATGGGTTTTATTACGCAATAATAATAATTTTAGTAAATCGTGTAATGCCAACTGATACTCAAATCCTTTCCCTCGTCGTAAACAGTCATAATGATATTTTGTTGGGAAAAAAATACATAAACGTTTGTGTACTGATCGAATATCGAAAATGAGTATAAAAAATAAAATAATTTTAAAACTTTGCAGGTTTGAATTGAAATTGCAAGCACAAAAGCAATCTCGTTTTTTTGACATGAACGTGCCTTACTATTAAAATTGCAATTAAAATACTATTATTATGATCGTGTTTATTTTTAACGTGTTATTATTATTATTAAAATTTAAATATGTAATACTAAAATAATGTTGTATTTGCCAAAAAAAATGGTGATAGTGATAGGAGATAATATTTTAACTGGGCTTCCAATTCAACTATATAAAACGGAATTGTACAATTTTTGCAAACGGAAAAATCCCGTCCAAACAAGATACGTGGTAGCAGTTAATCACAAAAATATTATATACATATATATTTTATTAAGTATATTGTAATTCTAAGATTTTATTGTAATTTTAAATGCAAAACGCTTCTTTTATTTTGTAGCATGTATACAGTTTTCATTAAAGATTAAATTGTTGCCATTTTAGGTTGTTTTTTTTACCAGGAAGAAAACGATTTTTACTTCACCTTTTTTCATTCGTTTGCAAGTTTTACTAAAAAAAATCCATTTTATTTTTCTGGAAAGCATTCAGCCCAGAAGTATTACAAAGTAGAATCATATTGTACTAACATTACAATAATTATAATTATTATTGTATGATAACATCTTTATCTTAATATTATATGGCCACTTTGACCCTAAATACATTCAACGTTACAGTGCATCTGCGTTATACATAATTACATATTAGGTTAATTGTTTTCTGTTTTTTTAACCAAGAGAGTTGCTGCTACAAACTACATATTATATATTGCACTGAAATTCATTCCATTATATTATTATTATTATTCATTATTGTAAAATAATATGTATATTTTTCATTGTAAATTTTGTTGATTTAACATTTCTTATCATATTATGTTGTAGACATGAAGAGAAAAAACTGTGCAATGATCATCAGTACTTTCAAGTGTGCAAAATGATTGCACTTTACATAATATATATATTACTAAACAGCGTGTATTACATCATTATTATTATTATTTAGAAACTTGCAACAATTCTATTAATCAGTAATTTGTGCTACTGTTATTTTTCATTTATAATAATAGGTAGTATTAAACTTGTGAACAGTAGATTGCTTATATGGTAAAAAAAATGTGCTCCCAAATGACACTTATCTTCAAGAGGTTTAATACAATTCCTATATAATTATTATATCATAATTTCGAAGGTTGATATATAAAAAAACAATGCGAATAAAAAAGAAGAAGTTTTACTGTAACTTTCTGCACTCTAAATAAATTTCATTTGATAAATTGTGATTGGCTAGTATGCCATTCGATTTCGTCTTAAATGTTTTTAACGTCACCTAATAAACTTGAACTTTCCTTTCGTTTTCGTATTTATTACTGCAAGATGGATTTCACAAAACAGCTCGCTTTTGAGAAATTTGAAAAAAATGCCGTTTAGATTGAAATCATCTAAATAAAAATAATATTCACCAAAGCATATATTTATTGTCCAAACGAAAAATCTAGGTGCTTGGCATAAATGACATGTGTTTGATATTGATAATCTTGGAGCACAAGGCAGTTGTACAATTTACCTAATTGTAATTAATTAATTTACTCGTAATTCATTTTCATTCAATTTTATACAAAACATTTAGCCTTCAAATAAGGTTTCGCTCTACTACAACTATTAACTTAATATTTATCTTTTAATAAGAAATATACATACTTATTCTTTCTACCTTATATTATTTTTCAAGTAATATATTTTGAAATAATTTTTCTACTCCTATGCTGTTTTTTCTTATTCATTGAATCTGTGCTCCTGAAGAAGAAGTGAATAAATATCGAAAGCTTGAGTTGAAATTACTTACATCATCCGTTAAAGCCGTTTTCAAACTTTATGTAAATTATCTTTTAGTATTAAATTATTCAAAACATTTTTTATAAATCCATTCTCCTTTGGGGGCAGTTGATATGGAAACAGGCTTCCTATTAATCAAATTACTCATATCATCGCTGCAAAAGTTGCGTCAGTTCATTCAAAAATTCAAATTCTTTTTTTACCGATATGGAAATCTTTATATTAATTTGATGTCAATTTGTCAATAAAGTACCTGTTTTTTTACCATACCTTCTTAAATCCTCATGAAACGTTAAAATGTATAAATTCATTTATTACGTAGCTTTGTAACAGCATATAGTATTGAGATCGAAAAGTTGTCCGTCCGTGTGTCTCTAGGCGCGACATCTTCAGAACGGTTTGATCAAATGTCTTCATATTTGGTACACATATTCCTCAGGTCTTATCTCAGAAGCCTATAGATTTTCAGCCCCCATCTCATCCCCCGGGGAAGTTATAAAAGAAACTTTGATTTTTTACATTTAGCAAGTGACGTAATTGACGTATTATTCGATTCACTCACAGCTACGTATTTACAGGACTTACAGTTTTATCTTATTTTATATTCGATATTTTTTTAGCACTGAATACACAAATCTGTCAATAGTCTAGTTAACTATAGTTAGTAGTAAACAAAATTAAAGAAAACATTCGGTGTCATTTTCATGTCAATTTGCTGCAAAAAAAAAATCTGCTGTCATCTCTCGATTTTAAATACTTCCATGGTATGGTGAACTGGTTGGCAGGTATGGTTGTGATGTGACCGCGTATACTTGGAAAACGGAGGTTGGTTTAAGGTTAGATACTGCTAATCCTGCGTACATAATTTTAAAAAAAACTGTTGAAATCTCTCATATGCAAATATACACTTTAAACATACACAAAGTGGCAAGCACCCATTTGGCTCAAGACTCAAGATTTGAATTGTTAAAAAGGTAAAGGTAAACCTACCCAACTGTTGGTACATGCTGGCAAACCTGTCTTCCAGGATCTTGAGCTGCTCCTCATCTCTCTGATGAGTCTCTTTCAACTTCTGATTTTCTTCAATTAGATCATTTAATCGCTGTTTCATGGTTTCCCTGTATTTTCTGCAGTAGTCTGCTTTCTCACCACGATCCTTAGTTGGGGGCTTATACTTCTTAGCAACCTGTTGTTTTTGTTTTGGCATTTTCCTTCTGCGGGAAGCCCTTCGAGTAGCAACGCAACACTCCTGTTTCTCTGTTATCGAAGATTCTACGAAAAATGTATGTAAGTTAAAAGTAAAATTCATAATAATGATAAAAGCTACATTACTTGCTAAAAAGTTGATGTTCAATAAGATAATTTTTTATATATTTTTTTACATGTTCATTTTTTATGTAATTGTTTATTTACGAAGAAAAGTCAAGGAAGGATTATACATACAACACCTCCCGGATACAATGAACAAAAACAATGGATTTTCTGTCAAAACCGCTTGG
>JAHZNC010000125.1:0-28962 GCA_027744095.1 Zhuqinia jingwanae
CACACAATTTCATATCGACCACACCAGCAGCAGTTTCCTCTGCACCAGTAATTCTTTTGATTATTCCACAGAATAATTTTATCAAATTCACAAAAAGCAACTAACCAAAACCAACTAAATGATCTATCATAATCGCAACAACAACAGGAACAGTAAAAAAAACTACAGGACTACGAGAAAAGAGTAATCGACAAGTTTGCATTGATTATAAATTTTAAAAAATATTGAAGAAACGGATAAAAATCATTCAATCAATGTTGTAAAAACTCATCATCACTCTTTTCTGTACTAATCGAAATCCTGACCAAAAATATTTTCTGCATGTATTTATATGCAGTACATTTTTTTACCCTTGCCGTTTCTAATTGGCGATAAAAAACTTTAAAAAAAATATCCATTAAAATGTGAGAAGTTATTTTCATTTTAGATTATTTAAGCTTTTTATGGTAATGGACAGACAATGACCAGTGAAGTTTTTTTTTGTAAGTTGTTGTGAATATACTTATATACCTATTTTTTATGTGCATAACGCACACATTCCTCCTATATTTCCCATCAACATGATCCCAACCTCCAAATATACAAGAATATCTGTGAATATTTGACAAAGAAAGGATTTAGAAATGGCCGTCGGCTGAATTTGACTGATGATGTGTGTTCTCTTGTGTTCAGGTTGTTGTGTTGATGTTGTTTTTTGTTATTGTCGCTGTATGACCGTTCCGTACAATACGGGGTAAAAAAAAACAAGCAATAACCAACAACACAACATATATACAACATGTAGAGAAAAAAAGGCGATTCCTTCTGGGCGAATGACTGGTAAAAGAAAGCAGACAAGCAGGCAAGGGAATCGTCACAGAACAACACACATGGATTTTTTTTACTAAACACAAGAATAGAAAAGAGAGAGAAGTAGAGAAAAAAAAGAGTTAAAAATAATTTTGTCTCTTGAAGGCATATCTCTCTCTCTTTCGGAATAATATCATATACTTATACTCACTTGTGTGTTGTATGTGTTGTGTATATGAAGTAGTGAAGAACTGTCGAGAAAAGATGAAAAATGAGTTTGGGAGCGTCAAATGGTTTTTTATTGATTAGTTTCATTTCCCTATGGGCTCTCTTTGTGCTCTGCGTTCTTTATTTTCCATCATACGTAATACGTAAGGTAACAAAAACTATATGCTTGTCTTGCTCACATCCCATTTGCCGTTTTTTCTTCCTTTCTTGTCACTCAGAAAAGTCATACACCACCACCATACCACCACCACCAGCCAAAAAAGAGCCAAAAGCTCTTTGCTCAAAATTTTTATTTTTTTATATATATTATGTTTGTTTTTTTTTGCTATTTGGCCCTCCCTGTTTTCCTTCCTTTCTTGTTAATGTTCCATTGTACCTAATGCGTATAGATACTTACCTGATCTTTTGAAAGCAAATTGATGTCGGTAGACATCTATTAATGCGCGTACCTGTAAATGGCCATATATCATTGCTATTTTTGTACTTTTTTTCTTCTGCTGATACTTCGTGTATTCCAATGTTTAATTTTTTTGAGTATGCAGCCTGCATGCACAAAATTATAATTTTGCGGGTGTATATGCCATTTACGCACGTCACGTACGCTAGTTTTGACTGTCTTCAAATACAAAAAAAATATACATAATAATAATAAATGCTACAATATTTGGGTGTGGCTTATCCCATTGTCACATTCTTGAAAGATGTTTTTGCTGTCAATGTTGTACACATGCACATTTGACGCCTGCCTCATAATAATTTAGTATTATTTTGCATGCGCAGTGCAGATAAAGAAACAATTTAGTTCAAATGGCAAGGATAATAATATATTGTTCTTTACTGAATATTATAAAGAAATCCGAATGTTACAAGGCCTTATTATTGATAGCATTCTAATAATTGAATATATGATTAAATGCAAGGTTATGCTCAGTTATAAAAGTTTGCTGTTTCATAAAATTTTGTTTCCCATGATTTTCAGTAAAAATTAAAAAGAACTTGGTTTACCTAAAAAACAGTTTTTCTTTTTTTTAAATCTTCAAAGATTCATTAGGAGAGTATCCATTACACCTTCTTTTTGCAAGGTTGACTTTGATGAATTATATGATTTTCATTACACTCACAATAACGGATGATCCATCCCTTTAATAAAAAAAGAGTCTTTCACCCTTTGAGTATAGAGCAAGCCGCTATATATCTGCTGACTCGCTCAGACAAACTACATGAATGGTGAATTTTGGTGAATAGTGTTGATGATTTTGTTGATATACAAGCTAAAGAAGGTCACAAGGCTGATAATGATTAGGCTCTGTTGTTGATATTTAAACATGCGTGTCTTCATGCCAAAAAGGTGTCCCGACTCAGGTCCCAATTCACACATCACTGCCCCCAAAGTACAGGTAGATTTTTGTGAGATGAAAAGATGATCCTCACACATTTATTCAGGTTTCAAGGGCTCACACACGCTCAGTCTAACATGGTGGTATAGTACAACATGCGGCACATACAAATACATAACATACAAAAAACCAGTCGGCAAGTTTATGTTTTTGGTTCGGTTGACTGATGATGACGAGAGGATAACCTTTAAAAAAAATAAAAATCTCGTAGAAAATACCGACGAGAAGCGGCAAATTTTTTAGTTGGTTTTACCGGACCATCCTTTTTGTTGTGTATTATTAGCCGAATATATGTAAGCTTGCTTGATATTTGACAAAAAAAAATCACACACAAGGGCAACCCGATATGCTTTTTTTACTTTTTTATCTGAAAAAAAAACTCAATTTCTTTTTATAAAATGTACAAAATTGTTTTCCATCAAAAGTAAGTTCACTAAAGGTTGCGGAGTTAATGTATAATGCCAGAATATTGCAATACAGTGTGAAAAAAAACAAGAGGAAGGGATTGTTTTTCCGAAAGAGAATTTCCCACTAGATTCGTTTAGTGTATTATTAGCCGAATATATGTAAGCTTGCTTGATATTTGACAAAAAAAAATCACACACAAGGGCAACCCGATATGCTTTTTTACTTTTTTATCTTAAAAAAAAAACTCTTTTTGTAAAATGTACAAAATTGTTTTCCATCAAAAGTAAGTTCACTAAAGGTTGGGAGTTAATGCATAATGCCAGAATATTGCAATACAGTGTGAAAAAAACAAGAGGAAGGGATTGTTTTTCCGAAAGAGAATTTCCCACTAGATTCGTTTTGTCGTAGAGTAACTTTATCTTGTATTTAGGAAAATTCAATTTCTTTTTAAAAAATCCTTTTTTTCTAAAGAAAATCAATGACGATGATGGAGTAAAAATATTTTTGTACCCAAAGAGTTCTCTCTAGGTCTTGGGAAGCAAAAGAAATGAAAGAGTTTGATTTGATTTTTTATTCCAGGATCATGTCACTTTACAATTCGACGGATATTCCCACAAAACAACTTTTCCTCAAAAAAAAACTTGTTGCTCTGCCTTTTGGTCAATTGCCGTATCAGTGAAATAATATGTAATAGCAATAATGTGTAATGTTCTAATGGTAGTGGACAATACATTTTTTAAGGTTTTTTGACAAAAAAGTAGTTTATGAATTTTTTCGTCCATTCAATGCTGATTTGTATGTATGTAGAGAGAAAAATATACAATTAATCATGTTTCATCATTTTCAACTCATTGAATATTGTCCAAGTAGAATTTTTATACAAATTTAGAAACATGATTCAGGGGAAAAAATATTCAATAAAAAAAGTGGATTGAAATTGATTTAATGTAAAAATGAGGAAAAAAATCCATCAACAATATTATCACAAACTTGAATTTCTATTTTTTTAGGGGAATCCTGGAGAAAATAATAATAATAATGATCCGAGTTTTGTGAGCGGATGGAACGAAAGGGTTAAGTCGGTTTTTTGGTGAATGCAACATAGTTTTTTTTTCTCTTTCTAGAAATCTGATTCATTGAAATGCAAGTTTTAGTTCAAAGTCATATATAGCATTATGACGATGAGGTCAGCATTACGTTGCAAGATTTTCTTGTGTCTCTCTCGTTCCCATAAAGCTCCCGGATTGAAGAGACTTGCACATGTGCTAAGTAAAAATACATACATTTTAGGCATCACATTGCGGTCCTTGTTTTTCCCCTATTTTCAATTACCAGATGAGCAGAAAGGGTTAAGTTTAGGTATGTGTGTATACATACATGTAAAAAGGGAATATGTGTCTGCTTGAACGAACGGTAAATAGTAAATTTGACGAATGAAGTGTTGTAGTAAAAAAAAGTAAAGGGTTTAGTGTGCTCTTTCTCTTCCCCAAAGGACCATCTGCGATGAAGCAAGTAAAAAAGTCGAACTTGGAAAAAAAACGTAAAAAAAGGCTTCTACAGGTTTTCATGAAAAATTTTCAGACCAAAAAATCTCATCCCTCTATTTTCTATTACTACTACTGCATTTCATGCCTAAATGTACACGGGATTGTGTTGTATGAATATTTGAATGTGTCAGTGTTGGAAATTCAACTCTAAACCATAAATCATATAAACGACAGGATACACAAAAAAACAGAATAATATTTTCTCATAAACAGTCCAATTCATTTACTAATATTTTTTATTTACTCGTAAATAAACCCGTAATAAATTGTTTTTTTTATATAAACGCATGTAAAGTTGTGAAGCTCTAGTTTTCTTTCATTTTGTTGCATACAAAATGTTGTCAATTTTTATGACAAAAATGCAAAATCTGTTAATAGCTTTTTTATGTATCAACCAAAATTCACAAAATTTTGGTTGATGTGAGAATTTCATGAAACCATCAACCGGTCATCAGGATCTTCTGTGACTAAGCTCAAGTCATGGATTATTTATTATGGCCATGTAACTACAACTTTAACCCCTTACCCGTTCCTTTTCTATCTTTCCATTATTATTATTATTATTTACAAATGCAATTGATAATGATCAGGATGACGCACCATTTTTTAGTAATTTTTTTAAACTATTTTTTTTAAAGACTGCATCCTCCTTTCTAATGCTTTATTATTTTTATTCATATTGCTGCTGCTGGAAATCATTGAAATTCCCATTGGTGAATTATAAATTCAATTCGGATAATCAAGCATGCATACATACATAATATTATCCTGTACGATAGAGCTCGCTTTCGTATGCTTAAAATAGATCCGACTGGAAAGGACGTGAAAAGAAAGTATATATGTATTATAGAATTTTGTATCAATACAATTTTTCAATAAAAAATTGAACGTCAAAACCTTCAAGGGCTCTTTCAAATATGTATAATAGAGGAACTTTCGTGAGAATCTGTCCGAGAGACCATTCAAATTCCTATAATGTCCACTATAAATATAGGGTGGTCAGTTTTTTATCGACAAAACCACTTTGGAAAGTAGGTATAAAAATACTATTTTTATTGTAGTGGATTTGAGATTGAATATAAACTCAAGAGAAAGGCTTGGATCTCATGGACAACCTGTCATAGATCAAAGGGAAAATGAGAATAATAAAAATTGACCAGTGAAATAAATGTAGAATACAATGATTGAATAGACTGACCTAAAAATACATAAAACAAAAATATATAACGTATCACATCAACATGTCCATCCACCAAACCGATATATATGTGCTTTGTTAACGCAATGTAAATATTAAGTACACGGCGTTCCGGACATGCCACTTTTGTTTTACTCGAAAACAAAAACATTGTAAATTCGTTGACCAGATTTTCAAATGTACATAATGCACATACAGACATTAAATCAAATGGTCATTGTTACTCGATTACAGTTAGAAAATTAGGATATATAAGAATAACATGGGTCAATTTCACATTGCTTTTCGGCAGGAAGATGAACAATGACGCTTGTTCAGTATATCAGTATAACAAAATGTGGAATGGAAGATGGTGAACATTATGACTCATGGGGGCAAAAGCACCCAACATCAAGAAGCATTGAACTCGTACATCATTATGGGGGATTTAAACTTTACATTTTACAAAATTAAAAAGAAAATGTTTTTTAAATCTAAGCTCAGCTACTTTTTTTTAAATGAATTTCTCTGATTGCTGTTTTTTGCTACAATTTTCTCACACATCAAGCAGATGTATAGCAAAATAATGATGATGACATTCCAAGAAATGACAACTTAATCACAACATTTAATAGAAAAATATTGATTTAATCTCCTGATAAGTTTGTCAGCTTCATATATAAGGTACTCATGCTTGAAATTGTAAACATTTTCAGCAAAGTCATTGATTCACTTTTACAATTGTACTTTGAAGAAAAAAATGGAAAAAAATAATTTGTAATCTGTTTGATCTACAGCAAACGAACTTTAATGTTTGTTATATAAAGAAAGAGGAAACATTATGTTTTTTTTTCTCTTCAATTCAACATTTTCCTTGGACTGTGGAGATTTAATCAGAAATTTCAGTTGTACAAGCTAAAAAAAAAGATGTTATTTTGTGTACACAAAATGCACATTATTCTGGTTGTTGTGTCGGTGGTGGTGGGTATTGTACGAGAAAGATTATATCTTCTTCTTCTTCTTTCCCTTTACATCAATCAGCAACTGTCAGCAAAACAGTTTGAGAGATTACAAACTCACTCAGATAGAAACGGTAATTTAAGTCATCACACTTCTCAGTTTTTTGATAATCTACATAATATACCAAAGCCGTATAAAATTCATATATTACCTACCTCTATTACTTTACTATATATACCATATAAACAACATTGGAGTAGTATGCTAAAAAAAAATCTGAAAATAGTTGTGTTTGCCAAGCCTGCTGCTATGTATATAAACACATTTTTTTATATTGGGATACCATAATTCACAGAAAAATTACAGAACAAATTATCACGTCAAAGATAAACATTTGAAGCAAAACAACATGTATATATTTAGCTGAGTTCAAAAGTTTTTAAGTATTTTTGCGTGCCATTAAAACTCATGACTATATGATTTTTTTTGCTTTAAATGGTGTAAGATGTGATGTGTATAGTTCAGAGTGTAAAACATGATTATAATTCTGCATCTTATGCTTTGCAATAGGTATATATTGATTACATGCCTACACATAATATTTTTTTAAATTGTTTTTTTTTGTCCACCTGTAAATTTTTTTTATTTATGCCATTGTCTACTATACTCTTGCTCATATTCACGTGAATAAATACAAGAAATATTTTTTTATTATAATTTTTTATACAGATATACAAAAGTAAACCCACCACCAGATATTTTCTTATTTTCTCTCCTTTCTTTAAGAGGAACCTGCTGTATTGTATTGAGGACTTGTGTATAAATGTAAAAATGTGAAGATAAAAAAAATATCACCTAAAAATAATATCTTTTCCTCTTATATTATTATTGCATAGTAGTGTGCAGAGTCCTCATTCCTCATAAGATTCACAAGTAGTTAAAAGCGATTTATTTACTTATTCATTAACGTCTATTTTCCACTTAAAATATTTTTGTGGTCAGCATAGCGCGCGAGCTCGAGAATAGCAAGAGTGACGATGATGATGGTGGTGAGTAGTGGGGTGAACTCAACCAACAACACACAATAACGTCAACATTATTTTCATAAATGTATTTTCCCCGCTTTTAATATATATATATTTTTTTTACAGTATACTGACCAATGTGGTAAATGTCTATTGTTTGTCTCCTTTTTTTCCTCGAGTTAGAGATTAATCTCTATATATATACTACATACCCATACCCATCTCTTGTGTATTTATTATTATTATTATTTGAATCCTGCTCACAAAGATAATATGAAATGAGAAAAAAATAATCTTGAAGAAGCAAAAGTTTCACAAAGTCATAAATGCTATTTTCGCATTATTACATGCCACCATCATCATCATCGTCAATAACTTCTTTCTATCATCGCATATTATTCACTTCACCTCTTCCTTCTCAGCATCACCACCAACCACCACAACCAACTGAAATAAACCAGCAAATAACCGAGCCATGCATATTTGCTGCAAAAAATATTTTGTTGGCGAAGAAGACCAATATAACCGTTAGAAAATATCTTAAGAGGTTTTTTTCTTTCTCTTTCAAGGGGTGTGTTTACGATGCTGTTTCTGGCTATTTTTATATTTCTTTACTCAATTATCATAAAACAGTACCTGATGGAGGATGATAGTAGTGTGCTGGTTGGTGGTGGTGGTGATGATGTTGTTGATGATGATGATGATAATATAAGCGATGAAGATGAAAATAAGAAAGTTAAAGAAAAAATATATTTTTTTCTTCTTCTCTCACCTTCTTTCTTACCTTTTTATCTCTTCTCTCAACTTTAATATTTTTTTTCTATTATGTTTTTGCGTGTAAATATTCATAAATGTGTGTGTGCGATGGAGGTGGTACATGTTCACAAGCGAGGTTAACGATTTTTTTCAGACATACATACACATTACATTAGTACACAGTGGAAATACAAATGAAAAATAACAATAACACCAGTTTCTGGCACAAATGACTATAAGCATAATAATAACATTATGCTGTTTTTTTTTACTGCTGGCCGATAATTTTTTTTTTTTTTTTTTGAGAAAATGCTATTAATACTTGTTTACAGGTTTATAAAAGTGGATACAGGGTGAAAAGGTTTACAACTTACGAAAGTGTACAAACATATACTACATGCACATATTGGGCACTTAAAGTGTCATTTTAATATGTAAAAAAATGCAGATAAAGTAATATAGGTAACATAACATAACATATATAAAAAACAGGCATTTATTTATACAAACATATCTGTATTTAATATTGCAAAAAAAAGTATTTTGTACTCAAAGCACGAAAATTGTAAGTCGTAACTTTACCACGGATTACTTTTTTTTTCTTCTCTTCAACATCTTATCTGAATCTGCATATTTGAATGTAAAAATCGCAATAAAAAGTGAAAAAATTTAAAAACTCGAATGGAAATATTTTCTGATTTATGAAGTGAAAGGGGTTTTCTTGTGACACGCCATGACCGCCATTTTCTCGCTCTTTATTGGTTTCTTGTGGTCTGATTAAGCATTTCATATTCAAATATATACATAAGTTTTTTTAGAGACTCGACTGTAATTAAGTTTTGGGTTTTTAGAGACGAAACTTCATCTGGTTTTGAATAATAATATATTTTGTGGTGCTTTGCTGTGTGTGTGTGTGTGTGTGTTGTTGCAATGGTAGTAGCGTGGGAATCCACATGGTCCATTAAGAATTTTTCCTCCACAACAAGACATCGTAAACCGAATCTTTAAAGGAAAAAAGGCTAAAATCTCATTTGGTTTAGTTATTAGTAGTATAAAGTCGCGACTTGACTCGGTCATGGCGATATGCGATATAACATACATGCATATAATATGGTCGTGGAAAACAAAAATTCTCTTCTTTTTTCGAACCGTCTTAAAAAAAGTACATAAAAATCCCTAGTTTACAAGATAAACTTTTTTTTTCTTCTGCTCTCCCACTAACTAAATAGTTTATGCTTGCTTGCATGCATGCAAAAGGATAAATATACGCATGCATGAAAGAACATTATTATTACACACGCATATTTAAATGCTAACAACAATAAAAAAAATATATATGATGATGATTATCGTATTCCTTATTCTCCCTCTCTCCCTCCTTCTTCTTCTTCGAGAAAAAAAAATAACATTGGTATTTTTGGAAAATAAAGCGACGCAAGATAGGAAAGTATAATAATAATAAAAAACTTAACTTGTCTATTCTCATTTTTAAAAACTGAAGAGGGTCTCCTCATATCTCTTTTCTCGTTCAATATTTTTTTTATTTACGACGAATGCTAATAAGCTTGATCATTAACACATGTACAATAGAATATATGTATAATATGTGTACTTTATGGACCCCACAGTCCCATGATTTTGGGCTCCTTTCTAGCTCTCACACACATCAAGTTCCACAAAAGTAGCAAAGTATAAAGTTTAATAAAAGATGGCATTGCAGTAGCGTTTGAGGAATCGTCTGGCTTGCTTGCTTGCTACACGCATCTTACAATAAGCTAAGCTCAAGCTCACACTTTTGGGGAAAAATAATATTAGTGAAAAAGGGGAAAAAAGTGGAGAGGACAGGTTGAAGATGTATGTGTGAATATACTATGTATTCATAATGCTTTATACTGCTGCTGCTTTGGTGGTGGTGAGTGAGCTCGTAAAACTCAAGTATATAATCATGCCTCGCCACCCTTCTAAGCAATCAGTCGATTTCAGAGTGTTGGTCGACGAGGATGTGGTTTTTACGCAGAAAGAAAAATGCGTAAAGACTCGTTTTTTGGTGTAAAAACGGAATGTTTTATATGGAGAATGGTTGGTGATGGTAGCGGTTAAATATTTACGCATTTCTCTCATAACACTTCTTCTTTTTTACTTGCTTTTTGCTTTTTTTTCTGGGGGAAAACGCGAGAAAAGCTTAGGTTATGGTTATTTTTATGTGCGACTCTCTTAAGTGCACTATGGCATGACTGACTGACTGTCTGGCTTTTTTTGCTGTAAAAGTGCAGACAGACAAAGGGCACCCTCTTTTCAACTGCTACTTATGTACAAACAAACATACAAAATTATATACTGATTTGGGTGATTTGAGTGGAAAAAATGGGGAGAGTTAAATAGGCAAGATTATGTAAACATATGTTTTACATGACCCATATCCTTGTGTTTTGGGTATCTTTTACACGGATCTATTTCCCTTTTCTTCGGTGTTTTGGGTAATTATCTGTGGAAAAATATAAATTGGGTAATGAGAGATAAATTTGTTCAACAAGTGTTTATGTATATATTCCCCGAATTCATGTAAATGGTATAAAAATATTTTTATTTTTAGCTTTCAAGAAGAATGTGCATGCGTCGTGCGTAAGTCAACGTATTTCCTTCTTTTCACACAGTTTTAATGACAGTAAAAGGCTACTTGTCATCAACTGTCTGCGCTCCTTGTTTTGCCAGAAATAATTGGCATGCGCGCGTTTCGTTAAAACTGGCATCCTGTCCACCTCAATTCTTTGTTCGACAGGTCTGCACACACCCCATCCCATAAACAAAGTAGCAGAAATTGCAAAGAAATGAGCAGAGTGAAAAAAAAAGTTTGAAGAAAAAAAACTCATCAAAAATCATACATACTTACACTGTCAACAAGCTTATTTTGGCACATCACAAATTAGAGAATGCATCAGAATTATTTTCTATACAAAGACAGATGTCAACCTAACACACAAATCAAGAAAAAAAATACAGACAAAAAATATGTATCTTGATTGGAATGATTTTCTATATTTAGGTTATAAGGCCGCTAGCTATTTTCTTTTGATTTCGATTCCCATTTTTTAATTCTTAACTCTCTTAATTTTTTTAAAAACGATCACAGTAAAGAATATTATTACCTATTATTGTGATACGTACAAGGAATTTTTTTTTAATCCATTGCACTGATCAAGACACTTTATAATATGTGTGATGTCAATAATAAGAAAGCATTTTCTCTACATTATTTGCCGCTTTGTGTCCCGTTGTTAAATTGCAAAAGAAAAAAAAAACGAAATCATATCATGACGACAGAAGAGGTATAAAAACGAATAAAAAATTTCAAAGAACTGTATGTTGCACTAATAATTATATATATATTTTTTAGATGTGGTTTGGCTTGTATCAGTTTATGAGGATGATGATGATGAACACAAAGCTGTGATTAATTACCCGTTAATTATGGGGTTATAAAAAGAGAAGAAGAGTGTGCAGTACACGAACGAGCGTGTAGTATACGGAACGTATGTACCTTTTTTATGTCTTGTATAGAGTAACGCAGAAATTCAATGCAATGATACGCCATTCTTCTACTTCTCATCATTATCATCATCAGTTATTATTAATCTCTCCATTTTCTCTTCTCTTTTTGATTCGTACACAATAAAAAAAACGGAGAATAACATTACTCAAGTGACTGCGAGACTTTTTTAATTACCTTTACACGATCAGGGGGCTGGCAGCAGCCCTAGTAAAGTCAACGCCACATATGCATACATGCGTGTATATTATGTATCGGTGTTTGTGATCATGATCATCATGCATCGAATGATGATGGCGCATTCCTTTTTATCTGCTGAATTGACTAAGGGGATCAGAAGAAACACATATATACACTGCTGCAGAGAAGTAGAAGAGAAAAAAAAATCAGTTTTGTTACATGGCACGGCAGGTGTAAAGTCCAAATTAAGCGAAAAAAAGTAGATGATGTGATGATGGTGATAAGAGATCTTATTATCATTACCTCTCTCTCTCTCTCTCTCTCTTTGCCACGTTCTTATTTTGGATATTATTTGTCAGATTTTTTTAATGGTAAAAGTGTTTCACTCATCTTTTTCACGCAGAGGAGAATATATTTAGTAGGCTCCGCATAGGCTAGGGATAGGATCAGACATATTGCCGACAGAGATGGTTACTTGCACAGGCAAAATTTAAAAGAGGGAAAATATATTTGAATACCTAAGAAATGATTCAAAAAGTAATGGAAAAAGTGGTTGTAAATTCATGTTTGGTAAAAGGTAAGTTGGTGATGTGATATTTTTGTAGTTTGAAGGAGTCTCCATATATTTTCAAGAAATGAAGTAAGAAATTCTGGTGTGAAGTGAAGGAGCAAAATGCGAAGACATAAAATGTAACTAGAATGAATCCTCTGAAATTTTATTACTTTCTTTTCAATTTTTTCTTTTGGTTCCTTAACACAACAGAGTTAAGTGAATTGCTAATTATTCCTTTCCACAATGGGCAATGGTTAGTAGTACACATATTTTTTCATTTATTTTATTTCAGGTGCAGCACACGGGACGATGGTAAAGCGTTACCAGAAATGTGAAGCTGTATAACTCCGTTTTGCTATTAAAAATCCCATAATATTTCTTGAGAGAGGATAATACAAAAAGAACACAAAAGACCCTAAATTTACGATTTTTTTACGCGTTTTAAGCGAAGAAATAGTGAAGAAAGTCTCACTTTAAAATAAGAATGACTTTAATTGCTAGTTCTTGACAGGGCAGCCCAAACAGTTTTTAGGACCACCAACCCTTTTCTCTGCTTACAAAATGGAGTTACTACTAAACCTGTGCGATTATATCAAGTATTCCAAACTGTATTTATTCGCTTTATGCTGTCGTAGTTGGTTAAATTTGGCATCGGGTGCGTTTGCCAATATTGTGCCCAGGTGTTACAGAATAGCCCTCGATTCTCATTTTCTTATAATTAACGCTATCTATATTAAAATGTACCAATGCCCGATCATTTTCTGTGAGATATGAAACATTTAATCACAAAAATAATATATACTAATCGATCGAGTATATTAAAGTATTTTGATGTGCGGGTTAACCAGTTGTTCGCCGATACATAGGTACGTATAGAACACATTTCCTTTTGCAGTATCAATAAATAAAACCCTTTCTGTCCAATATATTTTTTATACAAAAAGATGTACCTTCTCAATCACATTATGATGATAATAATAATAATAATCCTAGAATCTCCTGTATATCGCTGTCTCATCCTGTTCTGATCATGGGAAATTGGGAAAGATTACTCACAAATTGTGGTGGTACTCTGCACTCTGCACACACCTTTTTGTCATAAGAGAAAAAAAGGAGTCCCTCACATTTGATCCAAATGAAAATACAAAATTGCACCTTTCAAATGTCATTTCAACCCATTCCTTAAAATAAAATTGTCTGTTGTAATTTTTATACTGAATTTATATAAATTTGATTGTACAAGTTTTTGAGTAAGAATAATCCTTTCCCATTCACTCATTCATTTCTAACACTTTCGTCAACCATATGGAGAGCTGCTGAACTTTAAAAAAAATAATATTAACTGTGCTTAAGGTTCATATTGAAAACTAAGACTAAACTTATGTCGATATGTATACGCACGACCAAATGTATCTGAACGGTTGTCTTTTTTTCCTCCGCGCATACCTATTTTACACTCAACACACTACACTTTTTTTGGTGCTCTTAAAGGAAAGGAAGGAAAGGGGAAACCTTTTTTATATTTATTTCATGTTGTTGTTAATTTCGACGATGATGATGATGATAATCGGAAGCCTTTTTTTATGATGATACAGTAAAAGAGTAAATGAGAGAGAGAGAGCAGGACATAATTCACCCTTTTTTTCTGTCCTCTCTCCTTCTTCCTTCCTCTTTTGTATTTTATTTCATGTTCTTCAACACTTTATATATTCTAGTGTATTGGTGTTGCGTATCACACTGATGAACTCTTTGCTGCACAATGCGACGAGAAGTAAAAGAAAAAAAAGATGTTTAAAAAACAGAGAATCCGATACTCAAATACAGTTACTTTTTTACTCGGTTTGCTTTGATTATTTTTTCTTCTTTCAAAATTTATTGCAAGTTATGACCAAGTCTGGCTTCTAGAATTTCATTGATTTCAAAAAGGAAAAGAGGTTTCCCATCATTTAAGAGATATTTAGCATTGATGTGTAAGCAGAACATAAATATAATTTATTTTTATCGTCCGTCGTCGTATCATTCAAATATTTTTTTTGTTCTGGATGATGGCCCTTCCTGGTCAGCATAAAAAATTGGTGAAGAAAACCAGGAACTTGTGCTTTTGATAAAGTAAATTGAGTTTTTTAACTTTTTTACTCGGTTTGCTTTGATTATTTTTTCTTCTTTCAAAATTTATTGCAAGTTATGACCAAGTCTGGCTTCTAGAATTTCATTGATTTCAAAAAGGGAATGAGGTTTCCCATCATTTAAGAGATATTTAGCATTGGCGTGTAAGCACAACATAAATATAATTTATTTTTATCGTCCGTCGTCGTATCATTCATATATTTTTTTGTTCTGGATGATGGCCCTTCCTGGTCAGCATAAAAAATTGGTGAAGAAAACCAGGAACTTGTGCTTTTGATAAAGTAAATTGAGTTTTTTACTGTTTAAACTTTCAGTCAGTTCACACACACATACAGTCATTGATGTTTAAAAAAAGAAAAGTTCATAAGGCAAAAAGGAGAGTGGTATACCATGATCATCATAAGTTTGCAATAAATCTACTGACATTCCAAACAAATCTTTTATCCTTATCTACAGTAAGAGTAATGCATTTTTTGGGATTAAATACAAGTGCGATCACAACAGCGGTGGATGGACTTCCTGCTGCGTGTTTTGTCGGTTTTTGTGTTGTTTTGCAAGAAGAGAAGAGAAGAGAGTTGTGCCACACGAATTGAAAATACAGTATTGTATATTTTGTGGAAATATGTACATTGCCAAGGATTTTTTTTAATATTTAAAGTTTTGTGTGATGGCTTTTTGGCTTTAGTTTTTTTTATTTTCCCCATTTTTTAATTTTTCACTATTTTCTCCGATATTTCCTTTTTTTTAAATGATTTTTTGTCATGCTGAACTCTCCAACAAAATGCTACATTTATTAGTTGCTTTTAACACTGTTGATCGCGGAAGCCCGTATATTTATTTGAAAAGACACATGATTTTTATTTTTACAAAACTCATCGCCTGCAGAGATCATTCTTGCATACAAAGACAAGCCACTTTGTTGTCTAATCGTTTTTATGGAATAATTTACGACTACCGCAAAAGTGGGCTGAGAAACACGGAAAAGAAATTAAAGGGATTTAGTCAGCACTCATTTTCCAAAAAACTTTTCCTGTTTTTCCTCTCTTTCTAAATTGCTCAAAATTCCTTTTTTTCTCACTTAAAAAACCGACTGAAATATGGTAATTTATTGCCAAACCACTTGGGCTGTTGAGTAATTATTCTGATAGCATATAGCTGAAAATATAAAGAGACAGTAAAAAAATCCAATGTATTTCAATGACATGTTATGCATGTTCTGTATACAGCTTATAGTGCAGTGTTGAAAGGAAGCGACATCAGAAGAGATGGATGAATGAATGGGATGCTCTCATTCTGGGATGAAAATCCCGGAAAGCAGATTAATATATTTACATACTTTTTTTTTTTTTTTTAAAAACCGACAAGTCATGTTTTTCTTCAAAACCTGTTGTTTTCATGTAAAAAAGTATTCTGTAGTAATGTGTAATGTTTCTGTTGATGCTTTACATATCAAACATATTATAGTGTAACATTTTCCCATAAACAACATTTTCAACCCTGGTGAAATCCGATTTTTCTTCTGAAATTCTCTCCCACCATTTCTTTTTCACTTGAAGATGTTAATGATGATAAGGAGACCGGTAAAATATTTTCGGTTTCGGTGGGAAAAAAAATTGTGTTGCAGTTGTTGTTTCATCTTGAAGATATGCACAGATTTAGTAAAGAAGCCTTTTTTTAAACCGTTATTATTATATCATTCGTTATAGCTTTTCTTTGAAGACGCTGACTTTTCGTCTGGAATTCAAAATGACAAAATATTTTGGGGTCCATATGTCATCAAAAATAAAAACCACAAAACAAGTAGAAAAAAACAGATACTCACGCTAAAACAGAAGGGATGTGTATTTATATACACATAGCTTATTCAATAATACTTAATACAAAAATAATAATAATAAGAGACGGGAGAGATTCAGTGTCACTGCAAAAGGGGAGAACGCTTCAATAGCTATAATAATAAGAATGCATGCCTTACTGCCATTCCACCAGCATCAGCATCTGGGAAAAGTTTTTTAACAGAAAATAAGGGAGAGCCACTTCTCTCTCCTCTGTCTGTCTCTCTCTCTCTCTCTCTGTTTGCTTCTTACCAAAACTTTTGTAAGAAAATTGACAAATACTACAAATAATAATAATGCACATATGTGAGCATATTGGAAATATGAATGCAACAAGCATAAGCAAAAAAAAACTTTAAATATATGTACAACAACAACAACAGATATCATGCTCATCATCATCATCATCATAACTGTGGAATTTTACTTGTCTCCTTATTTACAGAAAAAAATGCTAATATACATATTATGATGTGATGTTATATGCAATTTGAAGCTGTATGCAGTATAAATATTAAAAAGCATTAATTTCACTGCATTGATTGCATCCCTTCTTCTGTGCTGTTTCTCTAAACGAGAAAAAAAATCAAGAGGAGGAAAAAAATAAGCTGGAAAGACAGGAGAGAATGTACACGGGTCTGCGACCAAGAGTTTGATGGTTTGATGTAAAGTTCCTCCTGCTGCGAAGTGATCAGATGCATCATTTATACGGACTGATGAATGGATGACTGCAAAGAGATGCTTGGGAAGCTGAAAAAAAACCAAAATAGGAGAGACATTGGTTTTTGGTATATACATTTTATAAATGCATACACTATCATCACCATCATCATCATCAAAGTTACTAAGAATAAGCTCTGCTACAAAACTGATTTTTTTTTAGCTTTTTACATTCACCATCATCTTCTTCATCATCGAATGATCCAACAAAAAAATATGTACCTATTATTGACGACTACTACGACGGCACCGCGCAACAGGGTACAAACACACAGCGAAAGAACATTTGCTTCATGTGTAGTTGTAGGAGACTTGCTGCTAGATAGTCATTTTTTGAGCCCATATTTTTCAAATCAATAGGATTCTTCATTTTTGTCTCTCTTAGTATTCTCTCCCCATCTACGTAAGAGTTTCTTAAGGAAAAAAAGAAGAAGCGGAGAAGAGGTGCATCATTGCTTATTCTTATAGTAATATCGTCGTCATCATATGATCATCATCAATATTCATGTTGTGCAATGTATATATATTGATATTTATTATGTAATGCTTAATATCTATCACTTTTCAAGAAAAAAATGGCTCCATTCTCCTTTTTTACTGTAGCAGCAGCAGCAGAACATCATGGCATTAAAGGGGTAAAAAGTTATATAATATGGCATTACATAATGTAATACTTATTTCCGTACTAACAATACCTTACATAATTTACATGTGTCTGAAATAAAATGCAGAAGAAGAGGGGAAATGATTTTTGCCGTCTTTCCTATTTGTTCTTTACAATATTTCACGATAGATTTCCTTACAAGATGATGATGATGAGGGAGCAACAGTGTGTGCCCTGTATAAAATGCAACAAATGTTTGGTTTCTTATGGTTTTATAATATGAAATATATATTATGCACCACGATGACATAGTAGTGCACGTTGGACAGCAGTATATATAGTAGCTAGAGTAGTAGTAGTGGGAAGGTAAGTAAGAAGTAGAAGAAGAAGACGAAGAAAACCAAGTGAAATAGGGGAACCATGTGAAGTGATGGATCGGAGGTGATTTATCTTGTGATATATTTAATCCTTTCTCGTTTTTCAGTCCATTTCTCAATTCTTTTTTCTTTGCAGACAGGAAAAAAAAGTTCACTGACTATGACAATGACTGAGCTCCCTATATGCACATAATAATAATGCGAGAGAGAGGTTCTCTTGTTGAGGTTACATGTGTGTCTAGTGTACTATTCTTATGTTTTATTATTATTTTTATTATATATTTATTTGGTTGAAAAATGTCCACGAAATATGCATTAAAATGGTTGAGATCCTCTGTGCACATTAATATTATTACTAAAATACACGCTATATATAACTGTTTGTTTGAATGTATTATAATGAAGTCAATATAATATATTACATGATGATGATATTTAGAAACAGAAAACTTGGAGCAAAAAGGGCAATGTAATGGTTGAGTGGCTCGCTTACACGTCACCGACACATCATCCTCATTCCTTGTCGTGACATGCTCATGAAAAGTCATCTCTTCTGCCGGATAAGGAAAACGAAAATATATTGCATTTGCGGTTGAAATACATAAATAAGTAGTTTTCTTGTTGAAAAATAAGCAAAAAAATGAGGTTCATATCTTCTCTTTCTCTCTTTGTATGTAGGTACATACCTGCAAAATAAGAGCAAAAATGTTATGAAATGCTCCAAAGAAATATATTAAAAAACTGTGTGTTCTCTTTCTGTATGTAAATGTGTGTATGGATAAATAGCAGTGGGAAATCCAAGAGTAGTAAAGATTTGACATGGGACAAACGAGCAAGCCACAGGTTTGACACACAACAGCCACCAATCATCGTCATCAACGCTCAACAAACATATGACATCATAGCCAAGAAGGATTTCTTCGACAGGACGGTAGACTACACTATACACAGTCCTTGTTGTATACAGCAGCATGACAAGCCAAACAAGAGAGCTCCAAGGGACAGTGAGACGTAGAAATATTGCCATCTCTATCATATCATCATCAACATCATATGAACGAACCGCATTTTTTTTTAAAAAAGAAGAGAGCCCTTCTTCTCCTTCTTCCTCTTTTCAACTTTGAATAAAAAAAGACGAACGCAAAAAAGGGATGAATGATACTCGGTACCTTGTACACACATTTAGTAAAATAAAAAAATGAAATGGATATGATTTTTGTATTGCAGGTATAATGAATGCTATGAAATGAATCTCTACAATTTGAACAGAAAATGAAAAATATAGAGTAGAATGAAACGCTTAATGTATGTAATCATTTGGAATCACTTCATTTAATTTAAGAGTACTTTTGCGTATCCGAGATATGGTTGTGTGTGTGTTGCGGACCAAATCGAATCTTATGGATAACGAGCGTACAATATGAAACCTAAAGAAATATATGAAAATGTGGCTCATTTAGGCACATTTTTTTACAAGAACGGTTGGTTTACCAATATTCAAGAGTGCATGTTAAAAAAAACTTGAGGAAAAAAAGGATTGTGTAGCATACAAACAAGACAGTACCGCAGTTGTAGTACCATACGGGCTTGTAACACGTAACAAGACAGAGAGAAAGAAAGGACAGGCCGCCGTGTGTTAGTACATGAATTGAATACAACAATCCATAAGGCATCATCATCATCATCATCATATTATCATCGTCATCCTCATCATCATTTTGTGAAGTCGTTAGTCATCATGAAAAACTGTAGTGAGATTTCTTTATTTCTTATGCACACAGTCCATTTTTTTCCTCGACATTTTTCACGCTTCATATTTGATTACACTGGACATCGTGATGTCCAAAACGCGTCTTGTCATGTCGTCGACTGCTGCCGCTCGTTTGCTGCTCGCTTATTCTCTTTTTTTTTCTCTTCTTTTCTTTATATTTTTTTATTGGCTTTATGCCCGCATGCAACAAGGCACCGTCATTGTAACATCATCATGCCTGCGCGTATGCAAGCTCATGTTTGATGTCTTCTCTTTCGTCTTTGAGAAGAGAGCGAGAGCGAAGTGAATGAAAGGTTTATTGGAGTTTTTCTCTAGTTTTTTTTTGCACGTAAATCTACAGACTACCGTACAATCATCCATTATATTTTCAACGAGGATACTAACAAAAAAACTGAAATTGTATACATGCATATATTATTTTCAAATGAAACAGAGCCACATACATACATACTGCAGCAGGATCGGGCAAGAAAAAAGGCGCATAATTCCATGTTATATTATTATTATTATTATTTATTTTTTGCGCTTCCATCGCATTCATTTTCTTTTATCGTTTCCATCTCTAGACATCGCTGCACCTCAGAAACATGATCGTAAAAAATATATATGATAATATGATGTAGTTCTCATCTCATTGTCTCTGTGTGTCAGCTAGCCAGTTAATGATTATTATTATTAATAAGCGCATCGTGCTTTATATTCATTATGGATACATTTAAAAACTATCCGTCAGTCCGTATACTTTGTTTGATGAAACGCAGTAGCAAGGGAACAGACTACTGAAAAGCCATATATGCTATGCTTATTAGGTACATACATATAGATCATTAAATTGTGTACCGGCATTCTAAGGTACACGATATAAACTTTATTGAGTGCATGTGTGTTTGTATTATCTACGTCGTCGTTGTTGTATATGCATGCATGTCGCAGCGTAGTGTTCTCGATCATTAATTATTTTGTACGATTTTTTTCTTCTACTGTATACGAATAAAAATATTCTTTCAATTTACTTGCGACCATGCATTTTTATCAAAATATTAGTTAAAATTCCTCCACACACATACAAAATTTGATTAATGAAATGGGGGAATGAAAGCGGCAAGTGGTACTATGAGGCATTTGTAGAAATGCGAGAGAGAACAAATTTGAAAAATTACTCAAATATCCTCCCCACCGAGACTACACTTTTTTTTTGCTGGGAACAAGTAGAGAAATATATTTTTTTGAAAGTTTACAAACGAGGAATATTACATGAGAGAACGCGTAAAAAAAGGTTTACTGGTTAGTCACATTTTGAAATAGCTCACAAATTGATAGACTGAAGTATAAAAATGTATTATATAAGTAGAGTTGAAGCTATATGCACTATTTTTTCCTTGAAAAAAAAAATATTGCACATGAAAAACTGCGTTAAACACTTGCTCCAGCTACTTTCACACTTGCACTCGTTCTTTGGCTGATAATTTGTGGAAGAAATGAAGTGGAACTTGAAAAATTGAGGAAAGTTGACTAAAAAGAAGATAAACCAAGGAAAAAAATTTGTGATTCTTGCTAGTAAACAGATTATCATGATTTTTCTTCCGATAAGCTAGATATCCTACAGACTTTAAAAAAAGAGGTTTTGATGGAAATGGATGATGCATAGGAAGTAGAGCTCATGTTTCATTTTGTGGGTCAGATAGACTAACATCTTGTATTAGACAAGAACCGATACGGAGACCTTTGTAATGCGTGTGATTTGTATAGCAACTCGGTTGCAGTGCAGGATTATTATTTTATCATGCATCAATTTTTAGATCACTTAACCTTAACCAACTGCTGCACCGATTTCCGTTTATTAACTTGTTGGTCTGATGTGGACCATGAAATATTGATGTAGTCTCAGCCACCATAATAATAATTTGTATAAGTATATATATATATGTTCTTTGCACGAGGGTAAAAAAATCATAGTGCCATTTGTTCTACAAGGTTCACAAATTACTTTTCCAGTTACGTTCATTTTGAAGTTTTTACAAATTTAAGCATTTCAAATTATTACAAGAAAAAAAATATCGTTATCAATCCAACACATCAAGTGAAAAATGTTTTTATACTTTGTATTTCGTATCAAACCAAATTTTGTCAAATCATATATTATTATTGCATGCAAACTTGGATTACACGATCCTTGTGCCAAACACTTTTCCCATTTACCATAATAATGCGATGATTATTATCGGGCACATGAGCAAATACCTATTTCAAGTGAAACCAGATAAAATTGACGAAACCAGAAACGATGACACACGCGAGGGAACACCAACGACCACATCGATAAGAAATGCTCTAGTTTTTTTGTGGTTTTTTAGGCCATATAAATCGTAAACATATATAAAATGCAAACTAGAAATAAAAGTGATATTAAAATTCGTATTTTTTATGGGGTACCAATTCTTTTACTACCCTTTACGGTTATTTTAACCAACCAAATATATGGAAAATGCATCATGTTCCAGAAACACATCATTTCCCATTCACCCACACTTTTTATCCATCCCATTTCCGAATCTGAATTTTTTAATATGAAATGTGTCTCTTGCAATGGACCAAAGCAAATATATATATATATAGCTTTTCGGTCTTTCTTCATTTCATGACATCGCTCTTCATGGCATATTGAGCATATGTGCATAATAATATTGCATATCGCATCTGTTTTGTACAAGGTTGCATAAAAGTCGCGTCTGTCGGTAGTCGGTCCTACCGTAAAACACTCAACCTAGCAAAGTCTCCCCTTGCCCCATATACAAATGCAATAATATTTCGAATGTGTTGACATGTCTTTACCACAAGTTGTGTGTGTTCGCTTAAAGATACATGAACGAGAAAAAAACAGGGACAGGCAGATTCTCGTGTAAAAGGTTTAGAGCTCTCCATATCTCCTCGTTACTTAAAATGTGCACGGTTTAATATGAATTTCGGTTTGGGCTCAGCGGTATACAATGAGCCACACACAGACACCGTGGAATTTGAAAACAAGAAAAAGTTTTTTAAAATTTCATTTTTTATTTTTCATTTCGATGAACCCTTTTTTTCCATCAATTGCATCCACCTCCTCCTCCTCTCATCATTTCGAAGGGTTTCATCATAATCATCATTATTATCAGCATATCCACATCAAATTCGACATGTATTCTATATAAAACATTTTTTTAAAGCATTATTTAGTATGCATCAAAAATAACCTACTACAATGTTTTTTTATTTAAAATATTGTGTAATATGTGGTGGTTACAATCCAAAATTCACGAAGCATTTAATATGCATCATTCACAGGAAGACAGATGATTTGAAAAACAGGGAAATGAAGTACGGGTCAATCTTACACACTTTGCTGTTCGGGTTGGATTCATCTATTCTTCTAATCGTGTGTGCTTGTCATGTTTTTTGTTAAAAAGGGTGCACCAAACTACAATATTGCTTATGTGGGCCTTGTGCCTATCGATCACTTATAATCAAACTGCAAAATACAAACACATTCACTGTATATGGTTTTTTCCTATAGTATTGATTGAAGGTATAGCTCTAGCCATTTAAAATCGAAATCATCTGTCTGTCGATCAAAAATTGTACAGGGATGGATGGTAAGTTTTTAATAATATGATTCTCGTCCTCGTCTGCCCGGTGGTTACTCTGCTATGAAATCGGATTATGTGGAGCGAGTGATTTTCAAGTAAAAACCAACAAGCAAACTTCTTTCATGACATCCAGTTAAATTTACACATATCCGCTTCAAAAATTTGACCATCCAACCGTTTTTTCTTCTTCTTATTTTTAGATATTTGCTCCGTTGTTGCAGCAACATCATTTGATTCTCTCTTTTTTTGTAGATTGTAGGAGGATTTTAAAATGGATTTAAAAAAATAAATTATTGTTAAAAATATATCATCATCATCATCAACATGCTTGCTGCTTTACTAAGCATATATGTACGTAATGTACATGTTATGCCATAGGTAAGCAGATGATATCCATAAATTCAAAGTATTTTTCAACAAAATGTCCAGAAAGAGGAAATTTGAGCTTACTGTTAAAAAGTAAATTTCATAATACAACTGACGACGACCGAGCTTATGTTACACTTTATGTACTGCATACAAAAGTATACAACAACACGCAGCCAATAAGTTTATGTTTTTATATTCAGTTTTTTTTTCAAAAATGAAAACAAGTCACAAAGAGCAAAGCCAAAGTCAGATCAAAAAGTACAATAATAAAAAAAAGAGTGAAAAGAATGGAATGAATGAATGAACGGATGCAAGAAGAAGTAAAGGGGGACATGCAGGATTAAGTTCGCACTGTGTCAGATTCAATTTTTTTCACTTTGCTCAAAAAAAAGCTACATACAAGTATATACACACACAGCCAACATAACAGCAGCACAGCAGAGCACAAGGGTTATTTAATCCCTTCATGGATCTATAACGGGAAATAACAGTGGTATGGTGGTGGTGGTAGTAGTGGTGACTTACTGTGTTCATGATGTTGTTGTGATGTTTCATTTTGGCTTTGAGTTATACACAAAAAATATACACTGTGTTTTTTTTGGGTTGCTGTGTAAAGACGAAGGGAGTAAAGGAGAAGGTTCATTTCATTGCGTTGCATTTTCACATCACAATTTTGTGACAATTTTCTTGTAATCCGTGAGATATTGTGTAATAGGGAAAAAAATGTAATTTAGAGAAGAAAAAAAAAGTTGCATCGTGGAAGATGCAAGTCATCGGGTTGGGATATGTCTCTTTTCATTCCTGTCTCTTGCATTACGCGTAAAAACCATAATATCACAATATCATACACAAGAATTATTATTAAATTGGATAAGAGAGGAAGGGAGTAGAGAGTAGTAGTACAACAGACAGAGGAGAACAATAAACTCAGACTTTTTTATGAAACACTTAAAGCTCAAAATGTTCCAAGAATGTGAAAAAAAAATTTTTTGGTGGGGTTTTCATTGTTGTTCCTTTTTCAGATATTGTCCGTTTCCTCCAAACAAAAATACTGAATGTCACATCGATTTTATTCCCTATGAGCTTGAGCATAATATCAGTTTTCAAAATCTTCATATTATTATATTTTTTTGCTGTATGCTTCTTCTTTCTCATTCTTTTTCTTGTTGACATTCGTTACATCAGCATAAAAAATACACATACACACATAATAATAATATCTCAAAAATACATGTATTATCACATTACCAAAACTGAAGCTAAGTACGCAGATTATGTAGATACTTTCATTTTCAGGCAGTATAAAAACAAACTGTTTTTAAACCACACAGTATAAAATACTGGGCTTAATGACATTCCTTACAGTAGTGCAAACATATAGTGTACTCTTTTCAACTATAGTAGCTAATGCAAATAAGAGGATGCGGATGCAGAAACAATCATCTTAAAAAAATATCCCCCCTCAACAAAAAATATCTTCAGGATGCCTCGTCTCATCATCAGCATGCAAGGATACCTTCTCAGTGCTATAGGCAACAAGCTTGAGTAAGGAAAAGTGAAGAAAAAATATTTTAATTAATTTTCTTTAATGAAGATGCACAAGGACGTGACGTGATAGTCGGAAACTTTCTCTACGGATATAAGTCATAAAAGAATGTTTTGAACCTGAACTTCAATAACGGGAATGCTTCTACAAAAATTTAAAAAAGAAAACGTTTTTTTTGTCCATTCATTTTACGTTTTGTATATTGGATTTGAAACAAGGTAATCCACTAATCATCAGAATCCTCACTACACACTCTTGCCTCAGTTCATTCAGATTTTTTAAAAAATCTTTTTTACCCGATGAAAATCTGAATGAATATTGTTGTGACCAAGTAAATTAGAACGCGTTGAAGTAGTTTAGCCTTGAGCGCTTTATAGTATTTAACAACCCACCTAACATGTTACCCACATGGACTTAATATATATATCTATATCTTAAATGCATTTTTTTCTGTAAATAGAGCCCTTTTAAAGTAAATAAACATGCCAAAAATTGTATATACATAAAGCATGTGGATTATAATATAATATATAATAAAAAAAGAAAATTGTTGTGAAAAAATTTGTGACAAAAAATCGGAGCGGAAATTTCTTTACTCGTTTCAAAAAGAAAGTTACATGCAATTAAATACGGTAAATAATGCTGTGAGTTTGACTCCATGTTGTGAAATGAATACTTTTTCTTGTGTCTGTATACATATATGTATGTATGTAAACATTGCAAATAAGCTCTATTATACATTGTACATATATTACAACTATATGATTTTATAGAATGATAAAACAAATTATTTCGAAGCAAACGTAAAAACCATGTAATAAATATAAAACAACTTTTTCACACAAAAAAAAATGCCAGCACGTACCATATATTTTTTTTGTTTGAGTTGTGACATAAAAAAATATATATATTTTGAAGAAAAAAATGTAGGGAACTGGAGAGTTTAATTGAGGTGACTCACTTTACGTTTGTACTTCCGTTTGCAGTGTTGCAAGCCCCCTGCCTACTTTTTAAAACATGTTCTGCATACATTTATGATTATTATTATTTTTTTGTAATTCTTTATCAAAAGAAAAATGCGACAGGGAAAGGCGTAGCATGCAAATTTATTTTTTCGCGAGGTGTAATCCAACCCCACAAACACACAACTATTTTTCAACAACTCTGTGGAGAAACGGAAAGAGGAATTTTGAATGGGACTTCATATATATACCTACATATTATATTATTATTATTATTATTATTAAAATATGGGAATATAATAATACGCTGGTTTCATATTAGTGATTACACAACAATAGTGGAGTAGTATAATATATTGGATAACATTATATAGTATTTTGTAAAATCAAGTTACATGTACTTAAGAAAAAGTAAAACCAGATGAATTAGCCGGTCAACGTACGCATACATATAATATATACACACATACATACATTCACGCATGCCATGCTAAAATATTATTATGCCAACTTATCCAAATTTGTCAATTCCAGCAAGCTAACTAGCAAAATAATAAATTTCTACTTGTGCAAATCTTTCAAACTTCTTTTCTTAACTTGGTATGGTTTTTTTTCTCTCATATTCAAACTTGTCTATTCCAGCAAGCTAACTAGCAAAATAATAAATTTCTACTTGTGCAAATCTTTCAAACTTCTTTTCTTAACTTGGTATGGTTTTTTTTCTCTCGTTCATTATATATGTCATATGTGTATAATTTTTTCTGGATTATTATACTTTTCTTGGGCAATTTTAAGCCTCACACACACACCTTTCCTATTATAACAAGTAGCTGCTACACATTATATATACCATAGAATATTAGAACATAGACACCAGCACCTTACTTTTAGGTATATGTACATATTTTTTTGAAATATATTATTATTTGATATGGAATACCATATAAATGTGTGTGTGTATATGTGCAAATGTGGTAGTAGTAGTATAAACTCTTAATTTAATCCCTTCCGTTAACATTGCCCTCATGTCAGAAAAGTAACAATTTAAACAAATGGCTTTCTCTTGAGCTTACATAAAATTCCACTTTGTACTAAATACCTCGGAGGTTGAAAAATAAATATACTGGAGACGTCGAACGGACGGACGGACATAACAACGGGAAGTCAAAGGGGTTTGGCTTCGCCTGAAAATAATACGTACCGGAGTGAATGATGAAACTGGATTACAAACAAAATAAATGTTTGTTATATACTTTTTACCTTAGCTAAATGCATGTTATAGAATGTGCAAGAAAACCCTCACTTTACTTAAGGTTATTACCTGGCCGATGATTGTGTATGTGCTTTCTCTCTTGTGTAGTAAAAGTATGGGGAAAAAAGGAAAAAGGAGAAGAAAAAAAAGACAAACTACCTTTTACGCTCATTTTTCTCATTATAAGCTGCAATTTTTCTTTCTTTCGTGCCCCATAAAAGTATTTAAGACGGGATAACTAATTATCTCAGTTGAAATGGTCATTAATTCTTTCGGCTTTTTTTGGAAGCGTAGTCACAAATACTGATTGCTTACTTTTTAACCTAATATTTTCTACCTGGCTGGCGTGTTTTGGATTATTTTGCAAGGAATGTGAGTTGTTATTTTAGAATATTGTTGTGCAGATTGGAATGCGGCGACAAGGTTCTCTCTTGGTGCTTAATAATGGCCATGTGTAAAGTATTTGTGTGGTATGCAAAAAAAAATCTTTCTAAAAATTCAGAACATTCGAAATTAACTCACAATCAGAAATAACCCAACCCAACTCTGAAATGGTTTACTCTGTAGTAGTAATAGATTAAAAGGAGAGGAAAGCATTTTTCCAAGTAATCATACAATTATTATTATTATTATTATTATTTTACTCTGCCAGCTAACTATTTCAGAATGACCTAATCTTGTGGAAAACTATATAAAAAGGAGCAAAAATTAGATTTTCGAATGAAAACATAATAATAAGCACACGTAGACAGGATAAACTAGCCCAAAGAAAACTGAACAATTTTAACCTCCATTATCGCCATATCACATGAAATTGAGACCAAAGCAAGATTGTTAAAATTATTATGCAAGGGAAAGGTAATCTTTTCTCTATCGTGTCGTAAAACCAGGAACCAGTGAAATTATTATCATTGTCAAAAAATTATAATTTCAAGCTAGGAAAAAAGTTTACGGAATCATTAGCTAACGCAACAGTTATACGCGACTAAAGTGAAACTAGGTATGTATTTAAGATGTTAATAAGTTAGGTATCACGGTACAGTTTTGTTTGAACGTAAAGTACAGTAAAAAAAATTCCTCAAATATTAGTAAGTTGTTTAGAAAACTCTGTTTATTTTGTTTAAAGACAACTTTTTTCTGAGAAAAAATAAAAAATAAATTACCTCGATTACTCACCATTAGAACGGCATTAGTATGCATTATGCATAT